>ULGS01000003.1:716965-810612 GCA_900519055.1 Yarrowia galli
CTCGGGGGTAGTCTCAGGAGTAGACGAAGTCTCAGGAGTGGACGAGGTCTCCGGCACAGTTGAGGACTCAGGCACAGAAGATGTCTCAGGAGTGGACGAAGTCTCAGGAGTGGACGAGGTCTCCGGCACAGTTGAGGACTCAGGCACAGAAGATGTCTCAGGAGCTGTTGTCTCGGGAGTGGAAGTGGGAACAGGAGAACTTGAGGGTTCGGTGGATGAGGGAACAGTTGCGGGGTCGGTGGTCGTGACAGGGGAACTGACAGGTGTAGACATACACTCCATCACCACAATCTCAGTAGTCCAAATATCAAAGTCGGACTGTGTCTCCGTGGTCTTTGTAACCCAAGTCTGGTACTCCGGGGGACAGGTGGTGGCTTCAGGGATAAACTCACACTCCGAGTAGACGTACTGGTTGACGATACACAAGTCATCTTCGTACTGGATGAGGGTCTCGGTCTTGGTGAGGTAGTCGGTAGGATCGCAAGTCAGTTCGTTAGCCGGAACTGTGTGCATGCTGGTCACGGTGGCTGTAGCATAGGTGCTCGTGGTCTGCTGGGCCAGGGCAGGAGTTGCGAATGCCGCTATGGCGGTGGCGGTTGAGGAGAGTCTCATGTTTGTGTACCGTTTGAGAGTAGAAACGAGCTTCTCTAAATACTGCACCTTGCCTTTTTGCTCTCATTACCTCGCTGCCGTCATTACCTCGCCCTGCACTGCGACGCACACAAATGAAGCTGTATGCCACACACACCTCATGGGTCAATGTGGGTGAGATGCATTGAACAAGTGATGCTTACAAAATGCACCGAAGTACAGCATCTCTTTGGGTCGCTCCAATAGAAGGGTATCTTGCATGAATGGTGGCGCGACTGTGATGTTCTTGATCATGACACAAACAGCTGTGAGACCTCGAAATCGAGAATCTGAACACCCACGTCTTCTGTTGTCGGATCTGTCAACTCTGCTATGGTATCACCATTTTCAGATGTGGTTGATATTGTGTGCTTTCGTGCTTTCTGCGTCAGTTCAAAAGTGGTAAACACAAAGACAAGCGTTAGTGTTATTGACCAGTCCCGAACAGTCTCCATTTGTTAGGGGATTAAGGTTACATTGTATGCTAGCTTAAATGCGCAGTCAACAACGCATTATTCTGCGGGACGAAATGAGGTCACTTCTATTTCGGGAGATTAGGTACAAAATAAAGACTGGGTACGGGAAATACAACTGTCATAGTACCTCTGAAGTCTGATTCTTTACAAATGAGAGAGAAGACCCGGATTCAAGCTGATTCTTCATATGTTAAGGTTTCGGACATCCCGATTAGGACAGGTCAATAGATGATCATCGCGCATCTGACATGCCTGCAGATGTTGAGGGTGATGAAAAAAAAAACCACATACCGATGGACATTATACCACACGAATGATATTATTGTGATGTGATAATAGTTGATTGTTGTGTGTTTCAGAGTCCTCCTATTCCTATCTCTGGTCCCTAGCTTTCCGGCCAAAAGAATAAGACAGTGGAGCTTTAGCTAGTTGCCAGCAATCAATACATGTCATCAAAACCTGATCTCAGAACTCAATGCTCAACGGTCGTAAACCTGCATTTTTCGGATTACGGGAAGTCCAATCTCAAGGTCGGAACCGTGCAGTCCCGCAGTCTCTAGCGTATAGAAAGTCGGATCTTGAGAGCTGTCATAATTATCGCTAGACTGCTGGTTTGAAGGGTGGAGTAATATACGGTACTCGTACCACCCTCAACATCCGGAACAGACTCTCTGGCGTTTACACCTGAATTAGTGATACTCCCCCTTTACTAGACAGCCTTCTCTATATCTCCCCCCTCTCTCCAAGACTCAGCCCCATGCACCCACTCCAAGTGCAGAAGGACTTCCCGAGGATGTATTCTGGAGCAAGCAGGGATCGGAGCTGGAGCATACCAGAATAGCACGAGTCAATGTCTTTGTCACATAGACTCAGGTCAAAGGACTTGTTTGAAGCGTGTTTGTGCATTGATAAGGGGGGTCAAGTGGTTCTAGACTCTTGGTACGAGTACTGTACTTGTAGTCAGCAATTGAGATGTATCTTGAAGAAGGGTACATACAGCAGAGTGGTCTGTTGCTTGGAGATAGAGATACAAGTCTTCCTACCCTGTATAGCACACATCTAGCTAGGTATATAGCTGTCCCAGGGGCTGAAAAATCAATAGCCGGGATAACGTCACTACTGTCCTTGTTTCAGTACGAGTACACCCCTTATGTCTGACATGTGCAGCACCAGGAAGGGAAGGCTACTTCGAATCGATGTAAGAGTGAGCAAAAAGAGTGGTTAATTACAAGACAGACCAACCAGCGGCAAAAAGAATGGTCCCTAGCAGGATCGAACTGCTGATCTTCGCGTTGCAAAGCTGCTATCTCTTATTAGCACGACGCCTTAACCAACTGGGCCAAGGGACCGGAGATGTTTTTCGGAGGTGACAAACGCGTACTTGAGTGGAGAATTATCGCCCTAATCCCCGATTTTTTCTGCCTTATATCAACAGAAACGCTTACTCAAACGATTTTCCCATCTCATCACGTGATCCATTGTACGGATTCCCCTCTGAGAGAGTCACAGGGCCTTTACTTGTAGTTGGATACCTTGCATTCCTTAGGCTTTTGATGAGTAAGAAAGTTCGCAATCACGTTCAAGATAACTCAAGCGACTTCAAACTTGCCCAATACTGGCTCTTTCGGGATGTCAGTCGTGTTTATCATTCGTTGTCGGTATTCCTTGAGTTTTTGATTTGGTCTTGATGTTCCTTAATTATGCGCCACAAACAGGATCCATATCGTGAGGGTCAGGAGAACACCTTATATGAGGGCAATGCTGGGGACGAATGTCGATCTCTGCTCAACTTGACAAGAAATCAATCAGAGTGGAGCACCCACACTTGTATCCCACGACTATCTATACCACACAAATACAGGTAAGAACTCGGTTGGCACTTCCTTAACTAATTATACTACAAGAAACGAACACGAACGGCTTACAAGTAAACAGCGCATTTGGACAGACCAAGAGTCAAGATACACCTTATTTCAGGCATTCGATTCAAATCTACTTGCTACGTCTCGAGAAAAGAGTCTTGGTGACGTTTTCACCCTTCCTACGTCACTAGGGATACCCCCACGTGTAACACCTCATCAAGATCACTGAGATGATATGAAAGGTTTCTACAGCAAAGAGATACCCGGGGGGAACACATCCAAACAATTGCCACTTCATTATACCCTCTGGATCTCCCAAAAATCCCATTTTCTCGCGCGTATTAGTCATCAGACGAAAGATTGTAGAGGCCACAAAACAAGCTTTTTTGAGAAACCGGTCCTATGGCACAGCGGTAGCGCGTGAGATTGCAAATCTTAAGGTCCCGAGTTCGAATCTCGGTGGGACCTCTTCTTTTTTGTTCATGTTTGAATTTTTGATTGCCGGGGACAATTACCAGATGGTCTCCCTAATTTTCGGAACAAGCCTTTAAAGGTCATCTCATTTCCTCCCACTCGGTCTCATCTCGAGCTACCATTTTAGACCCGCATGAAACCTTAAATTATCGCGTGCGAGTACACGACATCATCACATTACACGAATCAGCACAAATACATACAACAACAAAACTACACTCTCCCTCTCACATACACAAATGACTACGCCACTGCCAACGTTACCGCCGCTGCCTGAAGATATCGCCACGGGAATGGAGGAGCTGAAAATCGTGATGGGCGCAGCTCTGGAACGGCAACGGTCTCAGCTGGTCCAGTCTCGACAGGACGTGAACCGGATTCTCAAAGAGCTGGAGGAGGACTCCAAGGGCGTGTCTTTGGAGATTGAAAGCCATATGGCGCGTCAACACGATCTGCGGCTTCAGATAACCGAGTTGGACAGGCAGATCGAAGACAGCAAGGGCACGATTGTGGAATACAGCCGTCGACGGTCAGAATTGGAAAGCAAGGTGGAAGCAGCACAGAGGGCGTGTGATGAGGTTCGGCAACGACTGGAGGAACAGCAGTCCTTGAGAAGGCGACAGGTTCAGCATGTGATGGAACAGAGCGTCCGTAATGTCCCGGAACTCATGTACTTGGAGGATCTGCTTGGAATGAAGATTGAAGCTGTTCAGGACGACCAGCTGCGGTTTGTGTTTGTCAAGCTGGATCCCAACAGCTACGCGCGCGAGTTTGCGTTTGTGCTCGACATGTCCGACGTCAACTATCGAGTGGAGCAGGTGGAGCCCAGTTTGGACCAGGCCGTGGTGGACAAGGTTGTGGGCAAGCTCAACACGTCGCGCAACTTTCCTCAGTTTCTCAAAGAGATCCGTCAGGCCTTCAAGGATGCCGTCATGGAGTAGGAGGAGGGGAGCGGTGTACGTAACGCTACCGACTGGTAGTGGCATGATTTTGGGTGCCACACTGGGCGATCCGATCGGATGTTCCGATTACCAGAACTTTCCCTCGACACCTCGACAAAAATGGCTTCGGGACTCTGCTTCCGAGACACTCGAAGCGAAACTCGGCATCTGGCGCGACTGTCTACACTTTGAGTTAGTGGGTTGCAATTCATGTTTCAGACATGACATTATCAGCGCAAAAGAAGTGTTCATGGGGGTTGTGAAATGGCGTGAGAGTGATTGCCATGGCCGCGGTAAGTCTGCCACAATCACAGAGCCACACCTCCTTCCGCACTGACACCCAGGCGACTTACCAGGTACACTCAGTCGCCATTCACACACCATGTATAACAACTAATTTATTATCTTTAAGCTCAGTGGAAGATAGAGAAAGATAGCAACGGTAAAGTTGGAAGGAAGAGAGACAGCCGAGAGAGAGACAGCTGAGACAGGGCGTTGTGCCCGTTACACAAAGAGCCACACAAAGAGCCGTTTGACGTTGTCCATGTCGCCAAACAGGCCGAGAACAAACTACTGGTGCTGCTAGTGCCATTTTGAGCCTGAAAATGAACGGAAAGCTCTGGAGAGACTTCTGAACCGGCTAAAGATGTGATTCATGCACAGTCTGTTGCTATGACGTCAGCCCTTTACTGGTTGTGGACAGAAATGTGCGTCATTTATTGCTCCTGGGACAAAAGTGTGCGTCACTCTTTCGGTTTACACCTGCGTCTATGATGCGAATGACGTCAGGATCTCGAGAATGGCAGGTCTTCCATAGGAGTCCGGTTTCCGTCGATTCCATTATATATAGAGCGTCCTCTCGCCGTCTGTTCTCCCAACTATCCACACACACACACACTCACACACAATGACTTCTATCGACTTTACTATGAACAACGGCAAGACCATCCCTGCCATCGGTCTGGGAACTTGGAAGTCCACCACCGAAGAGGTGGCCGGAGCCGTCGAGTGTGCTCTCACCGAGGGAGGCTACCGACACATTGACACCGCCTTCAACTACCGAAACGAGGACGCCGTGGGTCTCGGTATCAAGCGAGCCATGGAGAAGGGTGTCAAGCGTGAGGACATCTTTGTCACCACCAAGATCTGGGTTACTTACCATGACCGAGTCGAGGAGAACCTCAACATGTCTCTGGAGCGACTTGGTCTGGACTACGTGGACATGCTTCTGATCCACTGGCCCGTTCCCCTCAACCCCAACGGTAACGATCCCGTCTACCCTCTGCGACCCGACGGATCTCGAGACATTGACGAGTCTGGATCGCAGCCCAAGACCTGGAAGCAGATGGAGGCTGTTCTGAAGACCGGTAAGACCAAGTCCATCGGTGTCTCCAACTTCTCCATTCCTTACCTGCAGGAGCTGCTCAAGGAGGCCACTGTTGTGCCTGCCGTCAACCAGGTTGAGCTGCATCCTCTGCTGCCCCAGCTCGAGCTCATGGAGTTCTGCAAGAAGAACAACATCATCATGACCGCCTTTTCTCCCTTTGGCTCTGTTGGCGGCCCTCTGCTCAAGAACGAGCTGGTCGTCTCTCTGGCTGACAAGTACAACACCTCTCCCGGAGGCATTCTCACCTCCTACCACATTGGCAACGGCACTGTTGTCATCCCCAAGTCCGTCACCAACTCTCGAATCATCGAGAACGGAAAGTCTGCCGTCACCCTGTCCAAGGAGGATCTGCAGGCTCTCAACGATCTGCACAAGACCGAGGGTATCCACCGAACCTCCAAGCCCAAGTGGGGAGTTGATCTCGGATTCCCCGACTTTGACTTCTGCTAAGCGGATCGAGCAGCAAAATATTTATAGACACATAGACATAGAATACATTGATAGAGATGAAACAGCGTAATGTATCAGGTAGCCAATACCCTAGAATCAAAAAAAAAAAAAGGCTTTTCAAACCAAAAAAGAATGGCGACATCCGCAGGATTCGAACCTACGCGGGGAAACCCCAAGAGATTTCTAATCTCTCGCCTTAACCGCTCGGCCAGGATGCCCTCTGTTGGAAAAATGATTTCACGTCGAGACGGTATCTGAAAAGTGTGATTTTTCGCGAATCAAAAAAAAAAACGAAATTCGGAGAACCTGGCAAGCAGAGGACTTTCCAGTGTTGTTTTTATCACTTAAAACAGCTTCAAAAGCTCTGGACCCAATTCTGCCACGTTTAGACCTTGTTACGTTTGAGGGTAATCTTAGGCTTGATTGAAGTTTACAGATTCGCCACCCAATGTTGTCTGCCGTGTCGTGATGTTTCATTGTCTTGCCACCAGCCAGTAGTTCAAACGGTATTTCGTTAGCTGGAGTTACGACCGTTGCAACCACGTTTCAGGTCTTGATTGTGTGACTATGATTCGGTATGATACATACTGCAGGTACAAGTTTTGTGTACTACATGTTCTATAGTCATCTACAACACAGGTAGGCACAGTTATGAATGAAGGTACACTACTGGACCACAATTGGAGATTAAAACCTTCAATCTCGTCGTTACATTCCAATAAAGTACCTCCTTTGGCATTAGAGATCAGACATGTCTTGACGCCTTGGAATTGGATTGGCAGCGGTAACAGAGTCTCAAAAGCGACTATACGGGGCAATTGAGTAGATTTATCAGCCTCCAGTTACCTCGATATCGTTTCTTAGCTTGATAATTGCACTAGCTTGTTCCAGATCAGATTGTTGTTGTGATGCAGTCAATATCTTAAGAACAGCAGAGACGATACTTGTTTCGTGCAATTGATGATTCCATAAGCGGGACAGCTACCTGATCAATAGTTTGATGAACTCCTGTCACCAGCTCCCCTACGTGAGCACGCACCCCACATGTATAATCATGTACACCACCTCCTTCCCCATCTCATTAACTCTCGTGTAGATCCTAAAGGCTGTTTCTGACATTGAAATTGTCGGTGGCGACTCAAGCTTGCGCTAACAGGTACGATTGAGCAGCACATCAACTCTGCTGCCTCTTCCTGACCATATAAATTGCCTGCCATACCACCCTACATCTCTCTCCTCAGCAACCACCACTACAACCATGGGCAAGAACTCTTCTCACTCCACCAAATCTGACAGCCACAGCACCTACTCCATCTCCAAGTCCACTGGAAGCGGAGGCGGCAAGTCTGTCAACGTCAACCAGACTGTTCACTCTTCTGGAGCTCAGCACTCCCACCAGCAGAATGTCTCTGGCAAGGGTAGTGGAACCACCAACGTCCAACAGTCCAGCACCCGAACCAAGTGAGGACCTCCGCGACTCCTATATCTAACTCTCAATACTATCAAACTTCAGAAAAGTCGCTTGTAGACCTGTAGAATCGATTTTTTTTTCTTTGGAAACAACGCTTTTCACATCACACTGACCACATTCTAGCGTGTTTCACAACCGGCCTGGCTAGCTCAATCGGTAGAGCGTGAGACTCTTATTCAAAGCAATCTCAAGGCTGTGGGTTCAAGCCCCACGTCGGGCTTTCTTTTTTAGCCCTCATCTGGTTTACATGTAGATGTATGTCGTGTATTACTCAGCAGGGGGGATACCTGGTGGTGTACCTTAGTCGAGGGCACCTAGTGCGCCATATTGACTGACAGGTGAATTGGATACGCGGCATCGACTCTTGCATCACGTAACCAAAAACCTCAACCGCTCTCTCTGCCACAACGGTTTATTGTTCGTGTTCTTTGTCTCGTCAAATTTTTCACCATTAGACGCATGATAAGAACTCTGATAAGAACCTAATGAGAGAATCTGGTAAAGGCGGAAGTCTATTAGTTGGTGATTGGTCACAGACCAGAGGACGTAAGGGGGCTACATTACTGTTACAAATAGAAGCTGTCGAGAATCAACATGGAAATCACAAAAGAATTGGAGTTAGCCTGCGTCGGAACATCTCCGGGATAGTCTGTAAAGTTCACAAAACCGAAACCCCAGTCACAGCCAGAAGTAGAAGAACTACCTCCGGCCAGTTATCGGAAAAGTTATCTTACTCACACATCTATTGGTACGAAAAACTATCTGGTAATCCTTTCTGCCATACAATCATCGAATTGGGAACTGAAGTCACTCCCTTTACTCACACTGACATTAGTCTGTACAGTCCATAAACAGAGCACATCAGCCGATTCACCCTACTTGTACTCCCAGCACTAAGTAAACCCACCCCCTTGGGGCCATTTCTCCCTGACCTTGTTAAAGGCACATCGTACTGTAGTCTGGAGTCAACCACAAGTCGACTCCTTCCTACCTTTATAATAACATTCATGATTCGTGATGATGAGAGAAGGGATGGTGGTGAGAAGAGTGGCATGGGTTGTGTCTAGTCAGGAATAGGTGTTCTGAGCCTTGAAGAAGGTCTTCCTAGAACATGATGTAGTCAAGTTCACGAGATGGGGTTCTCAGGAAGTAGGGACATAGAATGGCTTCGCCTAGAGTGACGGAGACAACAGGCTTGTCTGCTTCTTGCGATACCTGGGTTAATGTAGTAGCGTAGATTGGTCTGTCAGAGACAATACCACTCCAGTCGAACAAAGTCGATCAAGAAGCACAGGCTCTCCAGAGCATCGGGATGATGGCGAGCGCTGACGGTACCCTTTAGAAGAGACCTCATTGACAAGAGGGGCATGGTCACAGACAGAGAGGGGAAGCAGGGATGTACTTACGGGGAGCCGAACTGATGAAGAAGAGAAGAGGAAGAAGGGGGTATGGGGCTTCTATATAGACGGTGGGGTCTATTTGTACTTGTGTAACTCATGCACTCTTTAATCAAGACAAGCTATCATAACAAATGGATGGTGGGGAAGTGTGGCCTTAAAGGTCTACAGTAGTTGGGACATTTGGCCCCAAGGGGGTGTTTACTTACAAGTACACAAAAGGTTTGAGTTCAACACATACTGTACTGTACTTACCACCAGAACTTCAGGACTTGACGACACAAGCAGAACAACTCAAACAAGAGGAGGACGCAAAAAGAAGACAGACAGCAACATGCCTGGCCTGTAGACAAAAAGAATGGACGACACCGGAATCGAACCGGGGACCTCGCGCATGCTAAGCGCATGTGATAACCAACTACACCAGACGCCCAAAAGATGAGATTGGGGTTGGCAACAGCACACTTGAGCTTAAAAAAGTCGTTTTTCAGCCGCGAAAACTGGCAGAAACAGGAACCTGGAGTGTCACATAAGTATCATACACTCTTCAGCTGTCTCCAACTATCATATGATCCATGCTCGTAGTCTTCCTCTTACGTCACCTTCGTAATACACCAAATAATACATTGACAATAAATAAATACCTAAACATGCACGTGTTTTTATGCTGCCTTCCAGCTCTCTAATCACTGATATCGATCCAAATGGCATCAGACAGGGAGGAGTCAGAAGAGACACCAGTCTTGTCAGCTTTTTTGGCTTTGTCCTTGACACTCTTCTTCTTAGACGCTGATGCAGGAGGTGGTGGAGGAGGAGGAGGTGGAATCAAGCCTGGGATGGCCTTCTTCAGACGCTCAAACATGCCTCCTGTCTTGGCCGTGGCAGGAACGGCCGGTTTGGATACACCCTTGTTGGAGACCTTCTTCCGAGTGACATCAGGTTTCTTCTTGGCACCCTCAAGACGCTTCTGTGCGCCCTCGACACGCTTACCAAGAGTTTCCGCCCTCTTTCTGTTCTCATCCACACTCCTCTTTCTGAGCGGCTCGCTAGACTTGTCGGACAATGACTTCCTGGGCTTGTCAGACTTGTCACCAGTGTCACTGTCAACAGGAGCTCGTTTTTCCGTCTTGACAGGTTCCACGCTTTTGCGTTGATGAGTTCGCAGCTGGCGCATCTTCTCGGCACGCTCCTTGGCGGAGGCTGGTGCAGCAGCAGGCTCAGTAGCGGGCTCGGTAGTAGTAGCAGCATCGGCATCTGGACCAGCAGCAGCAGCAGCAGGTGGAGAAGCTGGTCGTGAAAAGGCGTCAGGAGCCACAGGAGTTGTCTCTCGTTGGTTGCGAGCCTGAGATGCACCACTCTGTTCAACATCGTCCTCGTCATTTAGACGGTTAATGATATCGACGGCAGCATCATGAGCGTCATGGGCCTTTTTGCTCTTCTTGGAAAGCATACTGCTGGCTTCGCGCGCACTCTTGGCAGCCTCCACCACCCGTCGACGTTCGGCCTCGGCGTCCCTTGCCTCCTGCTCTCTGCGACGCCCAGCCTCCTCCTGCTCCTTCCGACGAACATCTTCGGCCTCCTGCTCCCTTCGTCGCTCATTCTCGGCCTCCTCTTCTCGCTGTCGCTCAGCTTCGGCCTCTGCTCGCGCCTTTCGAGCAGCCTCCTCCGCCTCGACACGCTTCTTTTCAGCAGCGGCACGGGCCTGTTCACGTGCAGCGTCCCGGGCAGCTTGTTCGGCTGCAAGCTGGGCCTTGGCACGGGCCTGGGCTTTCTGGGCAGCCTTTCGACGTCCCTGGGCCTCTCGATGCTCGGTTTCCCGTTTCTCACGTTCTTCCCGCTCCAGACGCTCCTCTTCGGCCCTCTCTCTGTTTCGTTCGAGAGTCCGCTCATCCACCTGAGGGGGAGGACGAGGTGGAGTTGCGATGGGGGCAACAGCCGGGGAAATGTCGGCTGAAGTGAGAGACGCAGTGATCGACTCGGACATGCGCTTCTCCTGTTCCAACAGCTGCTGACGCTGTTTGCGGGCCTCGTTCCGTCGCATATCCATATCGGTGGTGGCTGAACCAATCACCGGAGACGCAGATGCCTGCGAGGCGCGATCCGATGCAGCCGCCTGAGAGCCACGATCAGACGCAGCTGCTTGAGACGTGCGTTCGGCAATAACTCTTTCTGCAGCAGAAACAGTCTCACGTCCAGAAGCACGTTCAGACCCGCTTTCAACGGCAGCAGATGCAGGTGCGTCGACAGTTACTGGAGCCAAAGCAGGCTCTGGTGAAATGTGGCTCAGTTCCTGATTCGCAGCAGTTGGGGGAGTGGCCGGAGCACTATCATTTGTGGGAGGGGGGATCTGGACGGGACCACCTGAGGCAGCGGCTTGAGAAAGAGCTGCAACAGGTACAGAAGGAACAGCCTCCCCGGCAACGGGCACGGTGACGGATTCGGCAGCTGCGGAAGTCAAAGTGGGAGCCGGAGCCGATGGAGATTGAGGGTGCACCGACCGAACCAAGGGGGAAGGAACGGTCGGAGACTGCACATGAGTGTTAACCGAAAGAGGCGATGGGACTCGTGGTGCAGCAGGGCCTCCGGGACCTCGTAGCTGAGGAGCATGCATTGAATGAGCATGAGCCATGGGGTTGATAGGCGAGGGCTGAGCGACGGAGGCGTTCTGTACCACTGGAGAAGACTGGGAACTAGAAGGGCCAGCGTCGGCTACGGCGCTTGGATGAGAAATGCTGGCTCGAGGAGTGGTTCTAGGAGATGCATGGGCCGAAGAGGTGGCACTCGCTTCCACGTAGAATGGATTGCTGCCGCCAACGTCCTCCTCACCAAAACCAAACTCCCACTTGTCCTTGGATCCTGCCAACAGAACACACTTGCCGTCAAGGACTGCAAACCGAGCGGTAATGTCCGAAGTCGGACTCAGACTCGACACTGCCGGGAACTTGTTGAGCTCCTTTAACATTCGAGAGACGGTGGGTGGCACGAATCCGTTCTCGCACTTGAACGAAATGTTGTGTGAATGATCGTCTCTGCGTTTTTTGGTCAGCTGCTCTTCTTCATACGGATAGGAGCGTTTGCTAGATGTAACCACAGCATTGCTGCTGCTGCCGTTGTTGCCATTGCCATTGTTGTTGTTGTTGTTGTTGCTGTTGCCAGCCTCAAGTCGAACCATGCGATTTTGCAGACTCTGAAGAGAGTTGACAGCATGGGCAAAATCGACGCCCATCTGGTTCAACATGCCGTGGAACTGATCCATCCGGTTGCCGAGTCTCATGCGATGCTGATCGGCGGCTTCCTGCCGAGGCTCAAACGAACCCAGATTAACCACCTTGGACTTGAGATTGGCAAGTTCCACCTCCACCAGCTTGAGCCGCTTGTCCATCTTGCCCCACATTTCTGCATTGGTTCGGGTCAGCTCCACCATTTTGTTCCAGCTCTGTACGGTGATGCCCCCAGGGTTGAGTGGTTGTTGCTGTGGTTGAGGCTGCAGGTTTCTCATGGGTTGTTGAGCTGTGCGAGGTTGACCGGAAGACAACGAGGCAGCCGAATTCGGTATCGTCTGTGGAATTGCAGGAATGGCATTGGGCGTGTATGCGTAAACGTACCAGTTCTTGGCGGTTCTGTAGGCCGGCTTAATAGGGAAGAGATTCGCGGCAATGGTGTCGAAGGAGTCGACGGACACCTGCGCCGGGTCCAGGGTGATTCCGTACATTCCTGAAGCAATGTAGTGTGACGGGAACAGCTGTTTGATCCAGTCTCGAAACTGGCCGACCGAGGCGAAGTGCTGGGGGATCATCTGTAACGTGTGGGTGATTCTGGTTAGAGCCGGTTGTCCGTCAATTCTGAGGTACGGACTGCACAGGACAATGTTTTTGACGTTCACGTTGGGCGCGGGGTCGGAAGTGGTCTGGAACTGACCTAGCTGTTGTGGCTGCTGCTGCTGCTGGGGAAGAACACCCATCTGCGGACTGTTCTGTTGAGACAGCGGGTTCCTGTTGCCGCCGTTAATAGCCTGGAATCCTGTGGCGGTGGCAGGACTGGGTTGTGACGTGGCAGCTGCCGTGACTGCAGCCTGAGCAGCCGCCGTGCCAGCCATTGTGGCAGCTGTGGGCGCGGCTGGGACACTGTCGTTGGGCCGGACCACTGGCGAGGGCACAGTAGGACTGGCACTTGGTTGTGGCGACGTGGATGCGATCGACTCGACTGCTGGAGGCGTTGGACTGAGCAGGAATACTGGAGAGCTTGGTGCGTTGTTTGTTGGTTCTGTAGTGTCTGCTGTGGTGGTGTTAACAGTGGCGGTGGTTGCAGTACTGTCCACGGCACCGGTTATGTCCTTGTTGGCGCTTGTGTTTGCGCTTGTGTTTGTGTCTGTGTTCGCATTGGCATCACCACTTGCACGTCGTATGTTTGCGTCTATCGCTGCTGCTGTCGTCGCTGTCGTATCTGCAGTTGTTTCTGTGGCAGCAGGCGCGGGGATAACAGGTGTTGGACGGGGCATCACCTTGACTACACCCTCGCTGTTGCGGATCCCCACGGGCTCCAGAAGGTTGCCACGGACGTCCACAATCACCTCATCTGGAATCTCAATGACCCGCAGACTTTCGGATCGCATGAACGTCTCGCCCTGGCTAGAGGAACCACAAATGGACAGCAACGAATACGTACGTGCGAGACCGGAATGGGACACTCGATACCGCTTCTTCTTGTCCAGTTTGGCGTTCAGCTCTTTGCACCAGTCCAGAAACTCGTCGGGACTCCTCCACTCGGGCGGGATGCGTGCCCACATGCTGCCGGTCTCGGGATACTGCCATTCTGTGTCGGACACGCGTTTGGGCTCGTGGAACACAATGTTTTTGCGCAGCACCATGGCTGTAGACGGACACGGGCTGTATTAGTTGGGGTTGAAGAAAAGCCGTTAGGGTCAAAACTAAGGCCAGAAAAATTAAGCTTTGTTCCCGCGCGGTGATAAGCTTAGTCAGCGATGACCGTGGTAGTGGAGAGGATGAGCTGGAAATTGTGGGCAGGCTGTCTTGGGGGATTGGAGCAGGTTTTGGTCAGCTTTATTGGGCGGGGGCTTCTGTGTCGGTTACGAGAGCTTCTACAGCGTGGCAGTTTGCTTACAGCTCCAGCTAAACGAGAAAACGAAGTGGCATCAGTCTTCGCTTCATGAGAGCTTTCAATTCAATTACGTCAGTTAATCAATTTTACTACTATACAATTAACATGTTCAATTTTGAAACCCACCAATTGAGGCAGTAACAGTAGAATATTCGATAGTATACAGAAACTGTCAAGTCTCCATTAGGCAAGTATAGTCAATTTGGAAAGCTCTAGTCATATAGGGAGAGGTCAGCAGAGAGAGTTAACAACCAGGACGGTAATTGTTGTGATTGTGACTTGTCGGTTCAAACGAACTAGTCGTCACCAACATAGCTCTTCTTTCTCTGCAGCACTCACTCTAGATACCTTTTTGTACAGAGACATCAACATGCAGAGATTACGAGTCCCTCTGACCATTACCGAATAAAATATATTATACACTGCGACTATCCGCAAGAACGATAGTTGCTCCTATCTGCAAGAACGATAGTTGCTCCAACTATCCGAGGTTTCCCACGGCAGGGGCCGCCTCCTGGGTGACCTGGGCAGCGGCAGCAACCCCCTCTTGAGCAGGGATCGCCTCCTCGGCCTCCTCCTGGGCAGCAACAACCTCTCCCTCTGCCCCATCGGCCCCCTCCTCTCTCTCACCCCGGGCCTCTCGCTCCCTCTCCTCCCTCATCTGATGCTCCAGAATATTTTTCCTCCTTACGGCCTCAATGGCCTCTCTCTGCTCCTCGGCTGTGCGTGCCACCAGCCGCCGTTTCGGCGTGGTCGACGAAGTGGGTGTTTTCACCAGACAGTTGCGCGCCCGCAACGAGTCCTGGCTCTTGGCCTGGGTCGGCGAGTTGGGCTCCGTGTCGTCCGATCCGGGTATCGGGGGCGGAATCTCCAACAGAGTGGTGGCAACGCCGGTGTATGCAAGCTGCTGCAACTCGGGGGTGTACTCTTCGACGAGATGGGCCTGGACTCGGGCCATGGACGCTCGGGTCTCGGCCTTGGTGACGCCCACCCGTACGATATGCAGAAAATCGAGACACGCCGAGTGCATGAGATTGTTGCGGTTGCCCAGCTTCACCAGCAGCGTCAACATGGGCCCAAAGACCTTGTTTTCAATCATATGCGACAACACCAGCTCGTCGCCGCCCACCAGCGCGCCCTTGAGACTCCGGATCGCCGCCAGCTGCATCTGCTTGTTGGAAACCAGCACCAGACGCGACATGGCGACCCAGATTTTGTTGTGGATGAAGAAATCACGTGCAATGAAGCCGTGCGAGATGGAACAGAAGCTCAGCAGATCGCACAGATGCTCGTAAAGCGTGAAATCCGAGCCCGAGTCCTCAATCAATGGGCCAAACAGCCTCAACATGGGTCCATTGTAAAGCTGCCGAATGTACGTTTCTGCTCGTTCGCCCGTTTCAGGATCAAACAGAGCCTTCAACGTCTCCACCGCCTGGGTTCGCAAACCCATATCTCGCTCGGCTATCAGCAGATCAATCAGAATGTTGTGTAGTGCCGGCTGATCGACCGCCTCTCCCACCATGTTAGTCACATCCATCATCGACACGTCTGGAGTGGTATCTCCTGCTCCCCCTCCTTCTGCGGCCAAGTCTGCTGCTTGTCCGATTCCTCGAACCAGATTAGCGTCATGGTCCACCAGAGTCACCACCAGCTCTGTTCCCAGACTTCTGATGAGAATGCTGTCGTCCTTAAGTGCAAAGGCCACCAGTCGAAACAGCCCGTGCTTGATAAACTGTCCGAAAAGCACCGATCTCTGCTGGGTCTGCAGGTTTTTGGCCGTCAGACAACACGTGTGAATGAACCGAACGGCTTCACGTCGTTTTTCGTCCGAAACAAGAAACTTCGGCGTCAGATACGACAGAGTCGGCTGGGGAAGCGTGGGGAACTCCTGTGGTAAAGTGGGAGTGATAGGCGAGCTGTTTTCAAGTTCCCCGTCCACCTCTGTCTCCGTGACCTCCACCTTGAGCTTTTTGGGGCTCGTTTCCGCGTCTTTCAGCGCCTCATCCTCCTCATCTCTTTTGTTCTTGCGGTTAGGGGTATCGGGTTGTTGTGTAAGTGATTGTTGTTGGTCCTCCGCTCTCAGATCTTCGCTGCAAAAGTTGATTTCCTCCGTGTCGGGCGCGTTGGCAGCGTTACGGGCGTCCAGAGTGAAATCTCTATCTTCGTCTTCATGTTCAAACAACCCAAACAGCGCCTCCAGGTAGTTTTCATCTCCCGAGATCCAGCCAATGATTTCCGTTTGTGAAAAGTAAATCATATTGGTGAGAATCGTAAACGTCTGGTCATCCAGCAGTCGTGCCAAAACCACATCTTTCAAAAACTGAATGCGAAACGTTTGGCGGATCTTGTCACAAATGGCCGCGTTGGAAATAGGGATCACCTGTTTGAACCGCGACTCGTTCTGTAAGTACTGTCTGTGGTTTGCCTTCAATCGCGGGTACTCCGGGTCGTACTCCAAACATCCAACCGTGAACATAATGTGGTCGTCGGATAGTAGTTGTTCGAGAATCTGCGAGTCGTTGAGCTGAATGAGTCGTTTGACGGCGCAACAGAGATGATGTAATTGTTGAAGAAGATGCTGGTCCTCGGCCTGTTGAAGTAGCGGATGCAAAAGCCCAATGTAATCGTGATCGAGCACAAAGCCAATCATTTGGTCGCGGGTCGATTGAGATGCACAAACAACAGCTGCTGTCAAACACTCCTCCACAGTCATCAAGTTGTGCAAATCTGGAGGCGGTGGCATGGTCAAAGGGACACTAATGGGCTCATGCACTTCTCCTCCATCGGCCGTGTTGATGACCGCCACAAGACTAATGTCAGGAGCATACTTTTTCTGAATCATGCTCAACAAGAAATCACAGATGATCTTGCATCCCTTGGCCTCCTGGAACGACAATGCTAGGTCATTCCGGCCGCTCTCACTCCACACAATCAGAGTATCCTGCTGCTTCTGGTACTGGATGGATCCCGTCACATGGGTGTCCAGAATGAACCCGAAACAGTCTTCGTTCTGAACCACCAGATACGGCTGTTTGGACGGGCCGCGAGTCTCACCTGTGCAATACCCGGTGCCCTTGTCGACCCATTGGCCGGAATCCAGCTCATACACCTTGACACGGTGCGGTCGGGTCGGCGTCTCCATGGTCGGTGTGTGTGTCGGTGTGTGTGTGTCACGTGTGTTGCTGTTATGGGTGTATCACGTGATGTGTGTAGATATTATTCGTCGTGGTCGTTCGGTCACGTGCTTCAAAATTGCTCGATCTGTCGCTCTTCACGCTGGCTTAACAAAGAGCCAACAGTTGTTCGTCACTTCTGTTATTACTAACACTATGGGACGTCTCGTGTATACTGGGATATATTTAGAAGTGTAGGGTTAGGGTTTCAGGAAGTTTGTTTGACAGACTCGAATGGATGATACACAATGGGTGTTGGAGAGAAGAAGTAGTCGTAGATATGTCGTCGTTCTGTTGTCGGCTGGTCACGTGACTCCACGAACAGAGCAGTTTTTGTGAAATGTGTGTCACTTGATTTGAGACGTTGTCATGGCAACCGCAAATGTGGCTTGATTACGTAATCGGGTTCAAGGAGTGGTGGTAGCAAGTTGAGAGTTGGTGTGGCTAATTGAGAGAAGCCTAAAATTGTCTATGGCATATGTCATATCTCTATATCTGCATTGCAACGTTCGCTACGTCAATGTGTCTACTTCAAGTGTGCTGTATACACAGTAGTTGTACCGCGAGTACTTGTAGGATACAGTAGTCGAAAAAGGTGTTGGAGAGGTGAAATTGACAGTGGGGTGGCTTTGTATGGAGTCTAACATGATTAATAACAGGTTTCGGAATTAATAGCAAGCTCTTTAGACTCCCAATATCAGATTCATGGCCACCATAGCTTGATACAGTGTGTTTTAACGTCATCAACTGACTCCAGAGGTAGATATGGTGGGAATAATAAGACAAAAGTGTAATCATCATGCTAACCACAGTCTACTCTATAGTCTGTCAGTTCCCCATGAATTTCCCATTCATTTTCGACAAGTTCTATCTACTTCAATCTGCCCACAAATACAGATCGCCAATTTTGAAACAGTCCCCACACAACTTAATATTGGGAGGTCGAGAGTTGATGCAGGGTGTTCTGAAGTGCGACAGGCAACGTCCAGAGACGTGATTATCGGTATAGGGTCTTGCCAGAGTGAAACTACAGTAGTTGGAAGACTGTTTTCACTCCCTGAGTGAGTTTGGATCACGTAAGCAGAAGTCTGGTACACCTCCGGCTAACTCCAGGTCTATCCCTACGTCTTGTCTTACATTTGGTTTTTTCTGCATAGGTATGAAGAAGGTGGTCAAGTAATCGGTCGTCTAATCAGTGTGCATGTACCGAGAGTAAACAGGTGTATAAATCCGAAATCAGAGGTCACAGGATTGTTGTTGAAGCACACCTGATAAACACTAGAGCGTGCTCTACCAAGTAGTATTCTTGTCTCTGTGGTAAGTCTTTCTGATCAGCAGATGAACTACCCCAAGATCCCATTGGTATCAGCCCCTACCTAACTAAAGCTAACTAAATGGCCATCCAAGCATTCAAGCATTACTGTCCACGAAGACTTCCCCAACCAATCCCCACGCACAGCCACGTGACTCTCCGACCTCACTCAGCCACATCCATGCAGATTCCATTTCATTTCCGCCCTCTACAGATTAATTGGCAACGTCTCAGCCCCAGGCTATAAATAGCTCGGCTATGTAGCACTGCCCGTATCAGGTGTGTTTTGTGGGGTTTGAAAAACGTGTAGAAATCAGGGGAAATCGGAGAAATAGGGGAAAAATTGTTAACACACTGAAGAGGGCCAGTGGTACATTCAATATAGTCTCCCCGCCTAACGCCTGACTCCTCCAACGACAATTCCACTCCATATTTTTCCACTTGCTGCGGTCGGACATTTACAAAGAGCTGTACCTCGGGAAGGGTCTAAAAGACGATGTAGTTACTCGAACTTGTTGGAAACTAATTTCCAAGTAGACCTCACTGTATACTCCCCGTTGACACCCTTTCCACTCAGCTGTCACGTGATTTAAGCCACTTTTACGACCCCCCAAACTTTTCCCCTGGAAACCTTCTTCGGCCTTCTTTACAGCATCTCACGGCGATAAGGTCTAGAACATCTGTCAATTGTGGCGGTGTACCTAGTGGGCGGAATAGTGGCTGAGTATCGGCTGAGTGAATCATGTGACCCTGTACATTGCCATTGCGGTTGCACGTGCTTTGTTCACACGTTAGTAATCACGTATTTGTCCACTGGCAATCTATTTATAGATCGGAAGCAACGTGTAAAGTGTACTGGACAGTCGTTCGTGGCCTTCTCCTGAATCACGTGACCAGAAAGACACCCTACAACACCTCCTTCTCTTCTCTGTGCGGATCTACAACATGTGCTTAACGATAAAGTTCTTTGTATGCGCAATCCTCCGGTCGGAGTTTACATTTTGGTCTCCAACTTGTGATGGAGCGCTCTTAACGCGTCGGGAAAAGTCCAATTGAGGTCTTGGAGAGCCGGCAGTCAGTTTCCGACTCTTCCGGAGTCAATCCAATAGCTGGAAGGGCCAGTAATGACGATTAGTTCTGTGCATTTCGAGATGCACATGACCCGTTATTGTTAGATGCATGGTTGCAATAGGTGCAGCAAGATGGGGGGTACTTTGGTGGGGAGGAGTTTTCAATTCGATGGTGAGATGGTAGAATGCAACAGGACTAGTACCATTTCATTTGCCTGCGTCTCACCTGTTGATTGCAATTTCCCCCGTTCAAATCGGTCCACTTTTGCGCATTCTACAGCCTCCCTCGCTCCACGTATATCCCATACTACACGCACACTAACACTGACGCCATTACGCAGAGTTACGTCACACAAACAGGCTTCCTGGTTTATATAAAGACGTGTCCTGTCCCCAGAACTGGTTCGGCTCTAAAAACCAACTCACACAAACATACAAAGACAATGTCCAGCAACGACTACTACGGCAACAACAACAACAACAACGACCGGGGTTACGACAACCAGCAGGGCGGCTACAACAACCAGCAGGGTGGCTACGATAACCAGCAGGGTGGATATGGCAACGAGTTGCCTCCTTCCCATGATGGCGAGCGAGGTCTAGGAACTTCCATTCTCGGCGCTGCTGCCGGAGGTTTTGCCGGCCACCAGATGGGCAAGAACGGTAACCACAGCAAGCTTGAGACCATTGGTGGTGCCATCATCGGAGCCATTGGAGCCAACTGGGCCAAGGACAAGTACGAGGACCGAAAGGACGAGAAGCGATGGGAGCAGCAGCAGCAGGGCTACGGCGGTCCCCTCCCAGGGAGGCAAGCACCACGGCGGAGGCTTCTTCTCTCGAGAGGTCGGCGACGACGACAACAACAACAGCGGTGGCTACGATAACAACAACAACAGCAACAGCAACTTTGGCGGCAACGACCGACGAGACAACTACGGTGGCAACGACAACTACGGAGGAAACCAGGGCGGCAACTTCGGAGGCAACCAGGGCGGCTACGGCGGCAACCAGGGAGGCAACTACGGCGGTAACCAGGGAGGCAACTACGGCGGTAACCAGGGCGGTTACGGCGGTGGCAACGACAACCGATGGTAAACCGACGGTATCCCTACCAACACTCAAGATATTATATAGGCTTTAACGATGATTTGATTTGACTGACGGTGAGTCTAGAGCTTGTTCTAGATCTCCTGTGGGGCGTAATGGCAGTAGGGTTTAGTCTGGGACGTTCCCAGGGGGATATTATGTGGGCGTGGATGGAGAGGGTGGAGGGTGGTGGTGGTAAGGATGGTATGATTGTTAGCTCCAGCTCTTGACTATCCTTTTGACACCCTTCAAGTCGTTACTTGTACAAGAGTCGCACAACCGCACGACAATCATACCGGTTGTAAGTTCTCGTATTACAGACGTAACCCGGGACTCAAAGTTACAGTTGCCATGGAGGTTTCTATACTGGTCTTTGAGGGGGTCAAGAATAGTTGTTTGGATGTTTGGTTGTTGTAAATGCTCTTTAGATGTCTCTAGAGTGTCAGTTGGGTCTTCCAGTGTGAGTACTGAAATGATAGGCAGCTCTTCTGTTCGTCCAAGTAATTACAAACGCCACAGATTGGAGTTTGGGCAGGAAAGAGCTTGTTGAAAATGAGCTTATTGAACCTGAGCTTGGGCTGAAACCAAATCTGAACCGATTTCATTGGTGCTCAAAAGTTGTGACTGTTCCGGCTTGTACTTATTTTCAGTTGTTGTGATTGAAAAGTGAGTGCATACTGAGAGACAATGATACTAATATAAATGGCTTTGTCACGTGGCTTCTCTAATCACGTGACTGCCTCTTTACTCGTAGTACCGGCTATTTTTAACTGGCTGCCTGTTCCTTGCTAGTGTGCCTGAGACTGATACCGTGCTAATTAACTGTTCCAGCTGGCAGGGGCAGAAATGTCCACCCTGTCAGAACCAAACTTACAGCGTGTGCTGATCCGAGAAATCCAGAGTGGGTCTTCAGAGAGTCTATAGAGGGTAGATCAGGTATCTGAATATTCATTTGGATGACGGAGAGCTTTCCAGGTTTTGATGGAGTTGATAGCTTCGAATTCTGAGTTCAACTATCGACTCAGTGAGACACACATACAACCTACGGACTTGTAAGTCGGACAATCAGCTCATGGACTGCAACTGAACGAGACAGCCACCTTGAGGGTTCACTGGGACCCACGCGCGTCATGCACAGGAGCCAAGACCGCCAAGACCGCCAAGAGATGTGCCGTTGGGACCCGCCCGCAAAACTTTATGCAGATCGGGTTACTAGTAAACAGCAGACGAGGTGAGTCAGTGAAGACACATTCCATCGTCTATCGATAGCCTTAGCACGGCACACACAACAAATATCAAATCTAATAGATCTTACTATACAAGAGGTGACCTCAGAAGGTCTCTACGGATTTTCCCTTCATTTCCCTCCAGCATTTTGAGAATCCCACTTGAGTGAGGTATAGATGAGACATCAGAAAAGTTGAAGAACAGCAGTAAACAGGACTTTACCCGGCATGTTGCATGAATATTGGATCTTCATTTGATGACACAGCCAACACAGACATTACATTGTTACTTCTCACCGAGACTGGTCGATCTGCCGAAACTCAGCGTCTTAATCATCGATTCCTTGTGAGACGACGAATTCATTTTGCTAGCCCATGACCCCTTAGTGCTTGTTTTGAGAGTAGTCCGATAGTCCGTGATTTCCCAAAAGCGCCCTCTCCCGGTCACCCAAGACTTTATTGATTAGTTCACCACGATTTCTGGATATCTGATGAAGAGTACTCCTAAGGCATATCATCCTGCTAGGAGTACAGAACGTGCCGCAAGTCTCTACAAGTACCAGTAGATAACACAAGCCTACTTGAAGTGGTGTTCAAGTACAAGTACATACTCCTACTTCAGGAACCTCATCTCATGGTTTGTTCGGGAATCATCCAAGTGAAGTTATCACTGATACATTCATGATCCCCAGGAGAAGATTATCAATCAAAAGACACCAAGAATGGCTAGACTCAAGCATCTATGACCAGAGTTAAGTCAGAATATGTGATTGCTCTGTGAGCCAAGAATGCCAATTACGTCTCATCCCCAATCCGCGGAGAACTTCGTTGGATGTACAGAAGTCTCGGATATAGACACGCACAAGAGGTACCACCTCCCCCTCCACTCAACTTTTAGTGTCTACTCGTCTTGACACTCTCCAGTGTATTGTGTGGATGGTGTGTCTACACATTATCAGCCATGACGTCATAGTGTATCAGACACAACTCTATCCCTATTAACGTTCAAAACTTGCATATTTTCGCCTGGCTAATTTACACGGTCGGTTTTGAATCGGTCAAATTAATTGCCCAAAGTGGCGGCCTTATTGCAATTAAGGTTTGTGCACTTTAATGGATAAAATCTATAGACGACAACAACACATTGAATATTGATAGTAGGCAGTTGAACACAGTACCATCAGATCCTGCTTGTACACACGAGCATTTTGGTACCACTCAAGGGGCGTATATTCGTACCCTACCTTTTCCATCACATATGATCATCTCAAATGGCCATATTTTGACGCGACAAATAGGACCTGATACATTCACAGCCTTTAATTACTAGATTCACATATTATCCCTTCGGTTGTACAGCTGAGACAACGATTACCGGACTATTTGAGGCCATAACGTCACAAGTTGTGAGCAGTTCAGGATATGATCGCAACTGACATAAAGGTTGAAGCTGATTGAAAGGCTGCAAAGGTTACATGTGTGCGAAAAGCTGATGCTTGTTGGGATATTGAGTGTGTAGATGTTGTCAGGACTATTCTAATGTCATTTTGTGACAGTCATTGTTGGTTCCCTTAGTGTGATTTATTGATCAAGCTATCAAAGTTTGCTGATGAATAAATTCCAAATTACGAAAAGCAGATGATTCAAGTTGGGTGGTAGGAATATTATCTATAGTGTCAGATTTGGACTGCTATCGATTTTATTAGTCATGTTCGACAACTGTGCACAAAGGGCCGGATCAATCCAACTCCTTCAAGAGAGCTATTCATCAGAATCACCTTCGGAACAGCCCTCGAGCAGCCTTTTTCACCAGTGAATCCCAAGTTCATCAAAGTTGTTGTTGCAGAATCTCCATTTGTGAGTCACGAATAACACCAGCGCAGCCTGAAAACAAAATCCAACACGCGGTTAGAAGGGTGTAGTTGTCATGTGACTGGCTGGGAGCTCCCAGGTCATCCTCCGTGGTCGTATAGCTCTTATTGCTGCCAGCCGACTCAACAGCCTGTCAGTGTCCCGTTCTATCTCTCGTTTCTCCCTACAACACTCCATACGCAACCATTCCAGCCGTCCTAGGTACTTCCTGATGGCAGGGATATGTTTAACGTCTCTTCCCACGTCCCATGCAGCCCCCTTCACCAGGTCAATATACGAACTCAAGTGCCTGATGCGAGGCCCGGCCGCATTCAGGTCCTTCTCGAGCGTGTCCAATAGACCGGGTGCTTCGTCGGCCCACCGTCTAACAGCTCGGACTGCCCAGGCTCCCTGACTCATCAACTTCGTCAGTGTTTTATCTAATTCTCTTCTGAGAAACACCATGATATTCCCCAGAGGGCTGCCGGTGATGGTTCCCGGAATGATGCGGCGCCTGTTTCTGGGGTTGCGCAATCGAAGACCTCTCCGGTGAAATTCTCGAAATTCTTCCACCACATCAGTACTGTAGTCGTGCGTCTCAATGCCACCAGTCGCTCCACCCACAGCCTCTTCTTCTCCTTGGCCTGCAAGAGGAAGTTCCGTTGGGACCTCGGGTTGACCGGCACGAGCAGCAGATGAGGCAGCAGCCCCAGAGGTCGCTACTACTGCTGCTGTTGGAGCAACTGCTGCTGCTGTTGGAGCAACTGCTGCTGCTGTTGGAGCAACTGCTGCTGCTGTTGGAGCAACTACTGCTGCTGTCGGAGCAACTGCTGCTCCTGCGGCTGCGGTAGTAGCAACTTCCTGGGCAACTGTTGTTGCTGTGGCTATAGCGACCTCCCGGGCCACTGTTGCTGCTGCGGCTACGGTAGTAGCGACCTCCCGGGCCACTGATCTTGCTGTGGTAGAAGCGACCCTTCGGGCCACTGATCTTGCCCTGTTAGTAGCGACATCCCGGGCCACTGATCTTGCTGTGTTAGTAGCGACATCCCGGGCCACTGATCTTGCTGTGGTAGTAGCAACCTCCCGGGCGGCGTCGACTTCCGCTGTCGCCTCAGCTATTCTTTCAACGGCCTCCTCCCTCACTGCTGCAACTGTCACTCTGGTTTCCTCCCTCGCCTCAGCTACTCTTTGCTCAGCCTCCTCCCTCAATGCTGCAACTGTCACTCTAGTCTCCTCCCTCGCCTCAGCTACTCTTTGCTCAGCCTCCTCCCTTACTGCTGCAACTGTCACTCTCGTTTCCTCCCTCGCCTCGGCCACTCTTTGATTGGCCTCTCGGTGAATTCTTGCGACCATCCTATCGGTCCTTTTTCTGTCTCTGACAACTCCCCGTCTAAGCTCGCGGCTCAATCTGGAAAACCTCTCGAGTTCGTCGATACGGCGTTGTTCCAAGCCTTGCTCTAGGCGTTGCCCTAGGCGTTGCTCTTGGTCGCGAAAAGCCAAACCTAGGCTGTTGACAGCAAGAAGCACGTCGTTGATTGTAGGACCGGGAGGCGATGTAAGACGGTCAGGAACTTGCGGATGACCCGGGCCCCCTTCGTCCTCAGAGCTGTCACCATCTGAATCCTCTGAATCCTCTGAATCATCCGAGGAAGATCCATCGGGCAGTGGATCAGTTTCACCGGAAGCCTGAGTGGGTCTCTCATTACCATCCTCAGTTTCACGCTGAGATGTGTGCTGCTCTGGGTCGCTGTCAACACCGACGCCCATCTCACTCCCTTCTTGGCTCGACAGATCAAAGAGAGAGCCGTTGCTCGTGGAATGGGCTCAAACCGAGACTCATCCGAATCCTCTTGTCCGGCCTCCCCAGGATTGGTCTGTCCTTCAGGGTCTGTTTGGCATTGTGCAACTTCGCGCGAAAGCTGGCCCTGTTCCAAGGTTGAGTCGAGCGACCCATACGGCAGCGGCTGCTCCTGCCTACCACCCACAGTAGTTGGCACAGCAGGCCCATCGTAAAAAGGGTCTGGGGCCGGAGTACTGTCTGTTGCTGGGAGTTGGGGTGGATTCGACACTTCAATTTCACTGGAAATGTTCTCATGCGGCTGGGCATCGGCAATATTGCGGGCCGCCTGCTCAGTCTGAGCCTCCCTCTCGGCTCTCGCCGCCTCTTCCTGCTCCCTCCGTCTCGCATCGCTTGCCGCCTGTACTCGCTCCTGATTTGCTCTTGTGAGGGCAGCGGATCTAGGCGACAGGTTTGTACTCAAATTGTTCACTCTGTCGAGTACGCGAGGAAGCCCTAACTGATTATCGGGGTGACGGATCGGAGTGGCGGGCGCTGCAGGTGCCGGTCGGTTGGCAGCTTCCTGCAATGCCTGCTGTGTCGTTTCAACCTGACTGAATGCTGCACCAAGTGACCGAGCAGGTGGCGGGGCAGGGGGTGCTGGTCCTGGGGCAGGGGGTGCTGGTCCTGGGACAGGGGGTTCAAATGTACCAGGCGGTGGAGGAAGTGGATATGGTAGTCCACAAGGGATCGATCCTAAAAGACTTCGAGGCGAGGATCCAAGCGTCCCCCTCGAAGAAGGACTAAAAACAGCATCTCTGTTGGTAGGTGGTCCTTGCTGAAGATGGCCTCCCAATATACTGCCAGAAAAGAAGTTGTTGCTTCCCCTAAACTGCTGTGTATTTGGAGGAGGTGATGGCGTCGCAGGACGCACAGGGTATCTTTGGTCTGTATTAGCGAACCTAGGAGCAGCGGGAGGCTCGGACGTGATTTCATCACTTCGTGCGTCAGTGTTCTCGTCGTCATGTGATGCGTCCTCGCTCTCGGGATTGTTCCCCCGTTGTGGTGTTCGTGGTGTTTGTGGTGTTCGTGGCGGATCTTCTTGTGTCATGGTGATAGTGTTGATTGTGGGATTATCAGCGAAGAGACTCCTTTATGCACTTTCTCACGGTCCACTTTGTGGTTGTACTTGCGGTTGTGTTTGTGGCCATTCGTCATGTTGCGACGTGACTCTCGTCAGACAGCCTCAATGGTGTGTGGCTGGTGTGGTGTGTGGTGTGTGGTGTGTTGTGCCTGAGGCGATGTATTTGTGGCCATCGCCTAATGTCGACAGGATCGCCATGAGTAAGACTGGTCATTGTTTGGTGTCATGAGTTCATTGGACTGGCACGTGGTGTTCTTTGACGATGTGTTGTCATTGTGTCAAGGTGTTACACAGACATCACGATAAGCACTTCTGAGATTACAGTTGTCTCTGCCACACAGCTCAGCTGCACTCTGATACTGCAATTAACATTTTGAATCGCATGCGCCCGTTGGGACGTACACTGAAACAACCTCTCTGATGAGTGAGATGAGGCAGTGGATGTGGCAATTAGTCGTTTGTGATGGGGCTTATCATTGTACTTTGAGACAGCCAGCGTTGTCGTTGTCTACTGCCATTCTAATATTTCACAGCTCTTCATTCCAATAATATCTTCCCTGAAGCCTTGTGATTTTATAGGCGTATTACAGAATGCAAGTATACCTAACCAGACCACACTACTTTGGCTCTAATAGGAATTCATCTATGAGTAGTATCAAAATGACCGAAAGAATCTGCTGCTTTTGATGGTCACAATTCTTTAGTAACTGCAACTTCACGTTCTACAGAAAGGTGCCCTTTGTGTCATCCCCGAAATAAGGTGGACATTTGGCTGGTGTATTGAGTCCTCCATAGTTGATGTCAACAGGTTTTGGTCAGATTATTCTTTTCATACAAGTACGTCGTAGCTAGGGGGCTTATCTAGTTGTACACAGAGGGGAATGTTACCCGTCTGCTCAATCAGACAATTTAGCTAAGTAAGCCCTTTTGCTGGTGAACAAGACCAAATGAAACGTTCAAGAGCATAATAGCACCACAAATAACTCTTAGAACCAGGTAGCCACAGCTCAGAAGTCACGTTTTTATATGGCATCATCAACTCCCGCCTCCTGCCACTATATAACCAGAATCGCCATCTTCGACAGCTCTCACCATCAAACCTCTGCCAACATCTACAATGAAGGTCCCCAGATGTGTAGGAACAACCATGTATCGATAACCCCAGCAGTCGTTCCTTTTGCCAAGAAACACCAAGTCGAAAACTGACCCGGAGCAAGAGCTAGAGACCCCCCTATTCAAAACAGGTTCTCCATCTAGTTGAGGTTGTAGGACATGATGAGAACCGCTTCGAAAGTAATGGATCAGGCCGTCGTAGTAGGTGATACACTCATTGTAACCCTCTACCTCGGCCAGTATTTGAAACTCTCTGTCTACCAGATAGAATAGAGCCCATCCATACAATAGAGAAGGCATCACCAGAAAGACGTGGCTTCCGAATATCAGCATGCTAGGCATATCAAAACACTTCTCGTACATGTCTGGCAACACACTTTGTGACTTTTGCGACTCTTCCCGAAATTTAATAACGATATCTCCTTCAGGCCGCCCTTGATCTTCTGGGTGGCAAACAGTCATGATTACAAGCATATGAGGTAAAGAGATGACTTAAGTGTCATACTCCTTAGCCTGCTGATTGCTACTCCGAATCAACTCATCAGCACAAGTATCGGTCAGATCCACCCTGATTCCATGTCCACTAGTGTAGATAGAATCAGATGAGACGTTCCGCTTTTCTAGCCGTTCAAAAGAGGTATCCAGAGCCGGAACTGCTCCGAAATCCTCTGGTCCAACAGTTTTCAGTCTCGGCAAGAAAGTCACGCCGGGCTTACTTCTCCGAACATGTTCAATTGCACATTCTCGCCACGTTTCACGATGAGAGAATTGGGGCTCGAACCATGGACAGGTGCGTTTTATCGCTCGCTGGAAAAGGATATCTGACACAAGACGTTTCCATTTGCGGCTGGATTGTGATAGAGCTATGATCGACTCGAGGTTGAGTTCCTCGGCTATGAGCGCAACGATCTCAGGCGGGAATCTGTGGAACATGAGGTGAAGTTGGAAGTGCGAGTTTGTGCATGAAGCTGCATGGTGGGAGGTTGATAAGAGGGGAAGATGGTTTAGTTAAACTTAGTTGAGGTGTCGATGAGAATGTTTGGAAAAGAGGTCACGTGACCGTCAGAAATACAGTGATTAGTAAGTGATTCGATTCTAACCGGGTCAGGTTACAGAGGCGGTTGCAAGAGGTCACGTGATACAACAACTGTGAAAACTACAGACGGGGGTTAAGAGGACTGTGTCGGCATACTATTCAAGCACTCTACAACTTCGTCAGAAATGAACATATCAGCTTTTAACGAAGTCTGGTAGTCTCATTGGCAGATTCCAATGTCACTCTCTTATATCACTTTTCTCACATTATTGCTGCTTGTTACTTTTAGAAAGGAATGTCGCTAACTAAGCCACCCAGAGGCCCCAAGAGAAAAGCTCCAAATTCACATTCCAGGAGAAAATAGCGTGATGAAAGCTGTATTCGACTATACACGCAATTCCAAGCGATCTTTTAATACCGCTTTGTACAGTAGTCAGCTCTTTACCAATCTACAGGAACGCTGGTCAACAAACTATTGTACATCCATCTTTCGAAGAGTGTTAAAGTAACATTGTCCTCAGATCAACACTCCAGGAATAATAATCAACATTCTCAGTATTGAGTCGGATTTGGTAACTGCACTGAACCAAGGCTGCTATCAATGGCTCCTCTGATAGGAGGAGGTACCTCAGCTTCTCATCTCTCATTCGCAACAAGAGAACAATTGATTCAAGTGTATCTCGTCACACAACATACAATGTACACTCTACTGGTCCAGTATCCCGAACCCCCTTCATTTCACCACATCAGACATAGCGTCTTGTTCCGCGGTTTGCCAATTTCGCGGCGCCGAACCTCACCTTTGTCGTGAAAAGCACATTTTCAACCTGGACACTTCTATACTCGAGCGGCATGGCGCAGTGGAAGCGCGCAGGGCTCATAACCCTGATGTCCCTGGATCGAAACCAGGTGCCGCTATTCTTTTTTACCCCTGACGAGGGTCGAGTATTTTGGACCTTGGGCTGACTATGATGTTGTCTCTTGGACTGAGATTGTACCAGTAGCTCACTTTAATTGAACTAAGGATACATCTGCAAGCCTGGGGACTTCAGAGGTGTGTATGAATAGGCTCAAGGAGAACCCCAGACCTTTTCTCGTCTCAAATTACTGCTTCTATCTCTTTGTGCTCAGCTTTTCAGGGGGCATACAGAATGTCATAGAGTTACAAGTCCACACATACTTGTAAAATGACCTGATTCCCATGTGCACTCTCCCATGTGTCTCGTTTGTGCTTCATTGACCTTTGCTGAGGTTTCACTGACAATCACCTCTTTTCCCAGAGCAAATTGACACCTCTCTGTTAAACAGATATACGGACCCGATTCATCTCACTCAATATCAGACCAGCAAACAAAGGTCCCTTGATGGATCAGTTGTTGTTGAATGGGCCCCAAAACACTTCCATGCCATCTCTTCAGACTCAAGGTAAACAGGTGGGACCTCAGACACCTCCTCAGCCAATTTTTCGCCGTATGACTAATCCCCCTTCAGATTGTCTCTCGCTACAGGAACTTCTTCTAAAAAAACGGGCGTCTGGTGTAGTTGGTTATCACATGCGCTTAGCATGCGCGAGGTCCCCGGTTCGATTCCGGTGTCGTCCACTTTTTTGCTCGACTTGAAAAGGGCAAACCACCTTTTTGCTGTCACGGCTGCCACGTTATACTGGCTCGGAGGTACACCTCGGATTTCAACTTGTCTGTTTCCAACCATTACCACCCTCTGCCATCATAGGATTAAAATCGTTATCTATAAATAAGACCCATCAATGTGGACCTGTAGAACTCCAGGAAGTCACTCCTGTATAAATAAAAGCGCCGAACGCTTGTTAGTAAGAACATGTTTGACGTCAGACATCAGTGTTCGTGCTGGTGGTTTCAGCTGTCAGCATAGCAGCTTGCATCCACACCACTTTCCACCTGCTCCACCGCTAGACACCCTTGTTGGTGACCAAGAGCATGATGTTGATGGTGAGAATGGCTGTTGCCGACAACCAGACCAGCAAGGTGGAGAAGGCGCCGCTGACAACGCGGCTCTTTTGCTTGGCGTAGCCCGTCACAGTATGGATGTAAGATCTGGCGGCTCCCAGAATGGAGAAAAAGGTGAGACCGATGAAAATGTAGCCAAAGATAATGGTGGTGTTGCGTTCAAAGTCGTTGGAGTCGCTGACCACGCCTACCCGCTCGTACGTGACAAACTTGGGCGTCACGTGTTGGTCCATGAGCCGACTGGAGTTACTGCCTTTCTGTGGCGTGACAGGCTTTGCTTCCGACACGTGAACAAACCGAAAGTTGAGCAGCATGGTTGCCGCAGCTGAGCCCATGGCGATAGCTAGTTTTATCCATGCCAGGTAGGTCCGTTCATTGGCACAAAGATCTCGAACTTCGGATGTTTGGTTCGCCATGATGATGGGTTTGTGCCAGGGGTGTTTCCAGAAGAGGTGGTAGCCCGAGACCTTGTGCAGGTCGAGTGTTTGTGCGGGAGTTTCTGTGCTTGTTGTTACTGATCGCATGTGTGGTGGAGGGGGAGTAGTAGATGTCTGGGTGTTGGTGAGTGGTGCAAAACCAAGGTACAAGTACGTACTCGTTACACAAAGCCACACTTTTAGACTTTCATTTCGCTTCCGAGTGAAAATCTGAAATGTTTTGATGGTGCGTGAAAGAAGGGGTTGTGGTGGTGCTAGACGGAATTCAAAGGTACGGATAGAGTCACGTGACTGATACGAGTTGATTCCTCAAGAGGTTTTCTCAACTGGATCACCTTTGGTCGGATAAATACTGGTACCTCTCTAATTGACATCATCTGTCTGTGAACCTAATCGTGGGTCATCTCGACATCTCATACCAGTCACGTGATTTACAATTTCGAGAATAGAAATATAGCAGTAAAAATGTCTTAAGGCGCGACTACCTTGCGTGTGTGAGATGTCGTCTAGACCACATACGGGATTGTAATGAAGTTTGATGAACCAAGGGTCACTGGACGTCAATGTTTGAGTGATGTGAAGAGGCTTCACCGACTTTCTCCAGGTCTTCGAATGATCAACCTGTCAGCCAAAAAACTTGTGTGGGCTCTTTGTTGGTATCATTTTGCATCTCGGTCAACTTCTCCGCTTGCAATAAACGATCTGGCAACCAATACTACTCTCGTTCAATAATCACAGCATGACATTCAATTTCTTTAATTTATCGACTGAGTAGAGCACCCCGAGATTCGCCAAAGACTCTTGCGATATTACACAGTCATTTTTCTCCGGGTGACCACTTTCGTGAACAATAAAACCTGTAGGGATCGACCAACCAACCAGTACACAAAAATCGGTCGACCCCACAAAACGAGCAGCTCACACTGCTCGAACCTGCAAGACTCGCTCAACCCACGCCTGTACGAAGATTGAGCGACCCTATCAAACGAGCAGCTCACACTGCTCGAACCTGCAAGACTCGCTCAACCCACGCATGTACGAAGATTGAGCGACCCTATCAGACGAGCCGCTCACACGGCTCGTCAACCTGTAAAAATCGACCAATCAACGACTGCAAGAAGATCGGACGACCAAGTGAGCGACTCGAGAGTCACTCACCAACCTGTAGTCAGCGGCATCAAAATGCGTTTTCGTCGAAAAGGGTCTCCACCCTGTCTGGAACTTCTGGTAGCTCCAGTCCAGTTGCTCGAGAGGCCGAGAGTTCTCCGACTCCGGGACTTAACGCTGGGGACCTGTCTGTGATGTCGTGATAGTCCTTGTTCACAGTGTTTGTAACGTCGTAGGCGAGCATCGTAGACTCGCGCATTTTAGCAGCTCGTAGATTGAATGGCATCAAGGATGGTGTCGCATTGTCATCCTTGAGACATTTCGCCTCACTTTAGACAATTGTGGTGTGTTTTATCGGATGGCATTGTGGTGGATTGGTTGATGAAAGGTCATCTGTAGAGTGGTGTTTTGCTCCCAGTGCTAATATCGCTACTTCTTCAACTATCAGTAAAACCTCTAGTTGGGATATTACTTGAACAAACTCAAAGTAGTCCATGAAGATGCATAATGGCTGAATTAAGGCCACAGTTAAACTACAGTACAGTGCAGTACTGACGTCAAGTAGGGCCACCACGTGTGATAAAATTGTCTCCATCTAAACTGCACACCACAAAACACGATGAAAGAACTTCCCGACGAAATATGGACGCGGATTCTGTCTGAACTCTGGCTGCTCCCGTTGGTTGCTCTCTCACTAACCAGCGAACGATTCCAATCTCTGGTTAACGCGGTGGACTCGACCATTGTACGCGATGCGGTTCTGGAACGCGTTCCTTGGATGGAACCATTCCATGTGTATTCTACCTGGCTCCAGTGCGGAGTTATTGTTCTTGCTAGAGCCTCGTCGCAGAGTAAAGAGCCGGACTTGTGGACGTTTCTGGACGCCAGCACTTCCAAGAAGACAATGAAACGGCTGGCGGCAAATGACAGTGTCGAATACCTCCCCGTCATCGACGTCTCTGGTAGTACTCTACCTGCCACGTTCAAGCCCATGTTTGAAACACAGGTGTTTTGGCAACCTAATAAAATGCTCAGAGGCAAGTACATGACAGTTAATGGCTGTACTCTTGATGCTACAAACATGGAATGGTTCCGTGAGATGCCTGTCAAAGACCCGGAGCCCAAATCCTGGTACGGGGTCATAAAAAGTACGGAGGGTGCTGTTGTTTGTCCTCTGTCTAAGATCCGGGTCACCTCCTCCAATTCCGAGTTCAGGCTAATCCAAGAAACTGAACGATGGCTGCTCATCGAAAGAGAGTCAGAAAGTTGCATTCTTGACAAACAGCGAGCTCGCGAAAACACGATAACGACAGGCATTGAATCGGCAGCTGTTGTCCTACCAAAACAGATGCCTAACCAGCTTCTCTTTCAGTTTTTTCCCAACCAAAAGGCGGCGTTTGTTCTCATTTTCACCGTGAATAGTAAACAGGCGATGTTGAACTTTCTGGATCTCGAGAATCGTCGCATGAAACAACTGGCCGTGTTCCCGGCTACTTTTGAAGATTACTGGTATAACCCGGTGTTCGCAGACAGTGGCGTTTTGACTGAAGCTACAACTCCACGTGACTTTGTCGTTCCCTATGGAGGAACACTGTGGCTCAATCACCACGAGAGGGAGCTGATTCCACTATGGGCTGATCTGACTGAAGGTCTCGGTGGAGTGCAAGAAATGGGTATGTCGACTCTTCGTCTTCGTCCGGCTGAATCGAGAGACGTTGATGAGGGCTCCAGAACATGCAGACTGTATCATTCTGCAGACGGACGCTTTGTGACCCATTATTATGGCCTGGGTCGAATTGTGTGTGATCTGGCCACTGGAATTACGTACATCGTCAAAGATCGAGGCTGGAAGATGGGGGCGGGTGCGTCTTTCATTGGTACCGATGAGACGGATCACCCCAAGTTCTACACCTTTACTCTGCGATGGTTGACGATTCTGAAATGGATCTGGGTTGAACCCCCGGACTGTCCGGACTCTTACTTCGATGAAAAAACGCCTTACAACAAGCAGAATTTACTTGAAATGATCGAGGACAACGAAGACGATGGTCACATCTTTGGGGAAGACAATATGGAAGAAATTAAGGAACTGCTGGTTAAGATTGATGACCAGGACGAAGGTGATGGGGCGGGAGAGTACACGGATGAAGGATCTCAATATGAGTCTTTTTCTGATGACGATGGTGAGATGATTGACGAATATGGCGAGTTTGTTAATGGCAGACGAGGTTGGTATTAGCGAGGTGGGTCAAATGTTAGGAATGCAGTAGCCGACACCGAGTGCAGTTTTAGCAGATCTACTGGCTGGCTTCTTTATCCCTTCACTCATTCAATGACATTTCTAGATGTAGTCAGTAACGGCGGTATTATTAATGCAAGCGGCGACAAAAGTACACCAGTCGAAGCGGGAGATCACTCTAATGCGAATGAGACCAAACAAGCTGTCATTTCTTCAATGTATGACCAAAATTCGAATAATCCGCCATTCTGTCCTGTAGCACCATTTTCCCTACTCGAAATCGAACTGTGAAGCTCACCAACTTTGTTATGTGCAGCCTTAATAATGCACTAACCACGGATAAGGCACTCTGAAACAGCAGTTCAAATTTTACTTCCAGCCAAGACAATACTTGGGCGACACAGACACCAGTACAATTGCAGCTCCTCACACAATGAGCACAAATAACGGAGGCGACAACCCCGGCGACAACCCCTCCGGCTCTTCTCGAACACAGAGACGCAACCGTAACCGACGGCGGAACCGAGCCAAGAGAACCGGCAATCAATCGGCTCAACCACAACTTCATGGGTTTCCCACCGACCCCATGCTTCCACGTATTTCTAATGCCCCCTCATTTTTGAGCAGTCAACCGGACCAGGACTGGTCTTTTTTGAACAGCTCTGGCATTGGCAATGTTGGATCTGTTTATCCCACGAATTGGCCTTCTGGTGATCACGACGACGACGATGACGACGATGATGAACCCCCTTTGAGAGGAGGGTACCACCCTATGATGGACGAGCCTCCTGTAACACCCCCAAGGTTTGAAAGTGTGGAAGAATACGAAAGATGGGTCTATGGAAATCAACCTGACGACGATGACGACCGTGGACCTCCAAAGTTGTCGAGTTTTGATACATACATGCAATGGGCCAATGGAGCTGGTCCAGACGAACCTCTGGCACCTGGTAACCCGGCTCACGATGCGTTGGGAGATATGATGAAACAGACACTCGATCGGGCCAGTGGTCCTGGTGGAACCGGGTTTGTCAGAAGACCCGTGATGGTGGACGGCTTCAGTCCTCCCATGCCTTCATCGTCCCGCAAAATCCCCCGAATGTACAGCCTCGAAGAGTACCTGGACTGGACAGACGACCCAGAAGCTCATGTGGAAGACTACGACTCGGAGGACGACGCCTATGTCGACCCGGATACAAGACACCAGCGGCAGTGCAAGCGGTACAGGAATGAAACCCACGATTCGTACGATCCTACCAAAAGATCACAGAACGAGTGCTTCAGAGGCGGATCTGGCGTCTACGTCAAGTCCGACATTCCCTTCACAATGAGCAGACGGTACCCCAACCCCAACCCTCCCGTTTATCTGGGACCAGTCAGTGTTGGAGCCAGGGACGGAAACAAGACCATGACAGTGACATCCACGGCTCATCGCGTCGGCGAGTTCACGGTTCCCGCCAGCCACATCAAAGCCTGCTTCCAAAGTATCACTTCAGGATACCCCGTGCAGCCTCCGTGGGACCTGTACGAGAAGACCCGACGAATGCAACGAGGAGAAGTCGCCTGTTGTGTTGCCATTGTCATGAACGGAAACAAGAAGGTCTACTACGTCAACTGGCAAGGAGTGAACCCCTTCTGGCTGTCTTGGATCAGAGAGGAGGAGTTCAACGTCCAGGATTTGAAGGACATTCTGGCTCGGTCCGTGGCTCCGGGAGAAGAGATTCCCGTGATTGTGAAGCAGTAACTGAGTCTAAGAGATCGGTGGACCTTGATGTGAGAGGACGTACGAAATATATCAATGAAATGAACGACCACTGTAGCACCTGCAGGTACGTCGTACTTGAACCTTGCCATGAAACACAACAGCTCAAAAAGAATACATGGCGCTAACCTGGGCGAGCAAAAACAAACGCCTAGAGGCGCTACTCCGATACGGGGAATCGAACCCCGGTCTCCACGGTTCTCAACATGAGAGCGTGATGTGATAGCCCCTACACTATATCGGAATCGATAGAGTGAAGAAAGCGTTGGGTCGTTTTATCCGTGAAAAAAGAGGCTTCTAGCGCGCCCAATATGGACGGAATCGCAAAATCCAAAAGACAGAGAGAATAAGCAAAGTTCAGTTAACTATCTGGTCTAGCCTCATTTTCAAATCTGCTCTTTTCGTGGAGATGAAGAAGACCAAAGTGCTGGAAAAAGTTGATATTAGAGTTTGTACCTTGCATTAGTGGCAAAACTGAGTTCAGGGGATAGCGCTCTCTAATTAAGGAGGCTCAACTAGACAGTCAAAGTCAATGTCCCCTGGTGAAGTTTGTTGAGTAAATTGATGACTCTCTTCAAGAAGATGATAATGTACCAAAAAAGCATCCTCCGAGCCAACAAGTGCTACCCATTACACACAGACCCAATACTGAATGCGACCAGAATAGAAATGCGCGTTTCCAACTGAAGCGCAGAATGCCGTAAAGACGTGAGAATGAGTCTCCGGAGCTTCCGAATTCTCAATGTCGCTACCGTAAAGCCTCCCGAGCTCAGGACTCTTTCAGCTGTAGAGATATGTATTACAGTGAAGGCTGTGGAGCTCCCAGAGATTAGTGAGCTATACAGATGGTGCCTGATTCACGTCATCAACAAGACTGTCAAGTTTTGGAGCTGTCTGTAGAATTCATTGTCATTCTAGATGTCCATCCTCGGCAACGTCGAAATCGGATCTAATATCATCATGCACAGTAAGACATGGTGTAAAGGTTGAGACCTCTACCATGAGTCACTTTGCATTGTCTCTTTCCGGTCTAGCAGTGTAGAGTGTCTTTTATTGTGGACTTATAATGTGTCCTCTCACTGATTTATGACAGACAGAGTTTCGATAAGACATTGCAAAAAGTCAGGTTGTATATGAGCATGCTTAATCCATGCTAATCACTGAATCGAGAAACCGTGTGTGGGGAAACCGAGCTTGGCCAAATACACTAACGCACTAGTGTGTCGTACTTGTATTCGCACTGTGTCAAGTCAAGACAACTACAAATCCGACATCACAGTAACACACACCCAATGACGAAGAAATACTATGCTGTCAAGCATGGACGGAAACCAGGCATCTACGACTCTTACGATGAAGCTCTGACACAGACGGAAATGTTTGGAGGGACCGTTTCGAAGGGTTTCGACTCCCGCAAAGAGGCCGAACAGTCTTCCAACTCGAACGACAACGAAATGGTCTATGTTTGCATGAACCAAATCTTTGACCAGGAACGAGAGGCTCAAAGATTTGCCGAGCCCCGTTCACCTGAGGTTGTCAGAGCGTTTCCGACAATGAGGGAAGCTGAGCATTACCTGGTCCAAAACGCTTGCTTTCCACCCTCGTTCATCATTCGGCCTCCCCCAAGAGGACTCCATCACAGGAATGCTGAGGGTGACATTGTCCACGAGATCTACACCGATGGGGCTTGCTCCAGAAACGGCCAGGAGGATGCTGCTGCTGGATACGGAGTCTACCTCGGAGAGAATAATCCAGACAACGGTGCTTTCAGGCTACGAGGATCACCCCAAACCAGCCAGAGAGCGGAACTGGCAGCCATCAGTGACGCATACTTTGTCTGTGCCAATAAGAAGGATGGCCGGCTTTATGAAATCTACTCCGATTCAAGCTACGCCATTGACGCTATCACCAAGTGGCACGTTACATGGGAACAAAATGGCTGGTTAAACTCGAACGGGCAACCCGTCGCCAACCAGGACTGGATCAAAATTATCCTGGACTGGAAGACTCGATGCCCGAACGTGATTGGGGTGAAAAAAGTCCAAGCCCATGGGTCCAGCGAGGGAAATAGGCAGGCTGATCGGCTGGCAAGAGAGGGTATCTCAGCCCAAGATCATGATTCGCTTTTGCCTGTGTACTTGGGGGACGTCCATGTTAGTTAAGAACTGATATGGTGACTTGAGCGTCCGGAGTACACGTACTTGCTACATAATTACCTACATTCACGTCCATAAGACACACACAGATTCTACGCGTACACTTTGTTCACCATACCAATGATGCTGCTAGCCTTACACTTATTGTGATAACCATCTTGGTCGCCCACAGTGAAATCAGTAAAAGACTCTATATTCATTACATACAAGCCAGCCATTAAAGCACTTCGCCAGGTTACCAACACGATCATCCAGCAGTCAGTTTAACACCCCTCCCCTCATTTCTTGGCGTTTGCCCGTCTTTTTCTTGTTGATCTGTAAGTTTTCACGACAGATGCGCCAGCCTTAACATTGTTCAGGCGAGCTCGTTTTCGAGGTTGTGTCGTCGAGTCAGCTTTCAGCCCACTCTCCAGTTCACCCTCCAGTTCGCAAGAGATGCGCTTCCGACCTCGAGGTTGCTTACCACTGTCTGAGCCGCTCTCTAAAGGTGGTGAGAGAATCTTCTCTTCTTCGGGGAGAGGGTCGACATCAGGAACAGCACTGTCTGTGCGACTCTCAGACACAAACACACATCCTCCCTGTTCAAGGTAAGAGATCCACCCAGGCCGGTCTCTCAGCTTGCTTCCCGGCTTGTTGAAAACACACAACTGGCTGTTTTCGAAACCTGCAAACTGCGAACACAAGGACACGTTCCAGTCGGAAGGAAGACTGGCCACAATGTCGTCAATGAGACTGTCTCTGGAGCAAGACAGGAAAAAGGGCCTGGCAGCACAGGGGTCTGTGATGTTGTAGAACTTGACCAGAATCTGCGACGGTTCTCGGACTTGCAGAAGAGTTTGCTCTTTGGAGAGATATTTGTTGAAGTTGCCGAGTCGTTTGTACTCCTGGTTGAGTTTTTGCACCTCTGTCTCGAGCTTGGCAACAGTGCGAGCATCTGGACTGTCAACGAGAACTGGCGAGTCAATGGTTGGCTTGGAAGAAGAAGATGAAGAACCACCAAGACACAGGTCTGTGTTGTCTGTTTGAGGTAATGAGGTGAAGCTGGTTCTTGTGTCAGGACAATTACCGCGGTTCAGATAATGAACCTGTTCAAACCGTCTTCTCTCAGCTGCCATTCTCAAACTGCTGGCCTTGTCGAGCTGGAGCATGAGTTTGTCATTGTCGAGGGAAAGCTGTTCAACCTGCTCCTGCAACGAATGTCGCTGGCGGATGAGCTGGTTGTAGCGCATATTGAGCTCGAAGCTGGGCTCTCCAGGGGAGTATGGCGACGTCATGGTTTTGTGTCTCTCGTGATTATGGTGTTAGGAAAGACAACTACAGATTAAGGTGGTCTCAAGATACAAACCGACCACGAAGCTATAGCTAGCTATACACGGCTTAAGTACAACTCTCTGTATCTCACACTCTTACAAACACCTTTTGAACAAATCATAAACATAACTATATACAAATCTCTTACGAGAAAAAGTAGGGAGAAACAAGCACCTGCTTGATGTCAAGATCTCCCTTTTTGGGGGGCTCGTCAATGTGGAACTTGGCAAGGAACTGCTTCTTCTTCTCGCCATTGTCAGCTTCCACCTGCTGAGTGATCATCTTTCCTCCAACTCGCTCCGTCACCGTCTTGAGCGCCAGATACTTGTCGAGAGGTCGATGGTTCTCGAGAATCTCCACGGTGGAGGGCTTCTCGAGAGCCTTTTGTCGCTGGGCGGGGGTTCCCTTACTGAGCTTTCGGAACTCAAGGTCCTCCTGCAGCTGGTCGAAAATGGAGTCCTTCTGGAACCCCTTCTTCTTGAGTGTATTTCCGAGATCAGTACCATCAGTGATAAGATCGACTCGAGAGTAAAATGTGCCGTATCGATCTTGCAGCTCCTTCCGCAGGTTGCCGACGATATCCATCGAATGCAGCTTGACAAACTGCTCTCGCAGCTCCTTGTTCATTTTGGGCACGTCGGCAGCGTGAGTCCAGTACGAATCATGCACCGAGGCGAACGACACGTCCTCACCGAGACTCAGAGCCGTCAACAGCATATGCGAGGCATCCAGAGAATGCACAAAGTTGGGAGGGAAGGCCTGGGCCTGTTTTCGAGACAAGACGCCGTACAGAGTGAAGGCGTCCTGCAGGAAGACAGACTGAAGAGCAGTATCAAACTGTTTCTTGGCGGACTTTCGGTAGGGCTGCACCACGGGAAGACCAATGGGAGAAGTCCAAATGACCGAAGAGAGAGACTCGCCGGAAAGAATCTCCTCTTGATCGGCGACGGGCCGAACAGTCTTGGTAATATCTCGAGCACACTTTGTCAACCAATCCTGAATGTCATGGGCGTTTGTGAAAAGCGACCGCATGGCCGAAAAGACTCGAGTGGCAAGATAATGCGCGCTCTCCTCGAGCTGGGACAACTGGGCATACTGCTCTTTGAGCTGGGTGTGGATCTGGTTCTTGGCTCCCACAAAGGTGACTCCGTAAACGTTGGTCATGACGGTGGGCTTGACAATCTTTCGGTTGATCTTGCCAACCAAGTTCTTGGCCAGTTCATGGCCCTCCTCGGCGTCTCGCTTCACCAGACCAGCCACAATGGTCGCAACCTCGGCGTAAACGTCCTGGGGCTTGTCAAAAGGTGTCAGGTTGACCTGTCGAGCTCCGTCAATGTCTCCTCCGAGAGCGGCATAATGCTGCAGACCGTTACAAGAACCATCCTGCTGCACGGGGATGTGCGAGATGAACTTGGTGGGGTCAGGCAGCTCGTAGGCAGCCGCCAGTTCGTAGCAGGAAGCCAGAAACTGCCAGGGATAGTCGGCTTCTCGCCAGAGGCTGTTTTCCTCGGCCAGGGGGTTCTGGACCAGGGCCTTGATCTTGTCCATGTTTTCCTCGGTGAACTTGACTCGGTCCTCAAAGTTGGCCTTGCCTGCTCCGTGCAAGTTCGCCATGTGGATCTTGAGCCACTTCATGCCTTCCTCTCCAAGCTCCTTGCCATGCCAGAAATGCAGCAGGCCTCGCGACAGATCGGATCCCAGATGGTTAAAGTGGGGCGACAGAGGGTACGCTCGGCCTCGGAAGTCAATGTTGTGGGGGAAATGCAGTTTTTCACCGATATGGGCTCGGGCAATCTCCAGCTTGTAGTTGGAGTCACATCGCACTGAATGGTCCGACTTTCGCTTGTTGATGATAACAGTGCACAGTTTCTTCCACTCGGCTCGAGCCACGGGATCGTTGTGCTCAGGACACTCGGGCAGAGAGTTGTCATGGTTGACGGCGGGAATGTCCAGGTACGCCTCGCCCGAGTTCCACACCTTGCTCATAACGTCAAACACCTTGGCGTTGACGGTCCAGGGAGTGGCTCCAAGCTTGTTGAGACCGGCAAACAGACGGTCCAGATCGCCTCGCTCAGAGGCAGTGTCCAGGTAGGCGGTCTGTTCGGACGACTCTCGAGCACGCATGACAGACGCCTGAGACATGAAGTAGCCTCCCTTCTTCCAGCCAACCCAGGGCTTGGGCTTGGCCAACATGGGCAGAAACTGTGGCGTGACAAACGACTCGGATGACTCGGCGGAGATGTCGCTGCTGACCACCCGTTTCAGCATCAGATCGTGCATTCGAACCATGCCATGTCGCGATCGCTTGATGAGCTGGTACGAGTGGCCAAACACAGGCACGTCTGCAGTCACAGAGGCGCCGGTCACGGGATCCTTGGCGGTCACAGACATACGGGCCACCTTGATGAGAATGTCCACGAGAATGGCGCCGAGCCGGGCCCGCACATCCTGAGCCCACGCGGGCACAGTATCCTCCAGGGCCTCGGAGGTGATCATCTCCTGCACCTTGAGTCGTCGCTTGAGACCCGTCAGCTTCTTGAGAAACGATCGCTTCTTGCCGTACTGCTCGGACCACTGGGCGCATCGGTACTCGACTTCCAGGGCCTGTCCCACCGACGTGACCAGATTGGTGGTCTTGACTCCATTGTCCACGGACCGTCCAACAGTGGTCTGAAGACGCATCATCTCAATGATGGTCACAATGGCCATGGTCTTGGGAGTCAGCAGCTGCATGTAAGGGTAAACGTCCACGAGGGAATCGTCCTCGTTGGCCTTTGCAATGGCCTCCTCCACCAGAGGAATCATCTGCTGCTGCCACTCATGCATCTGTTCCTGGAACTTGGACATGCCAGTGAACTGCTCGCTCTGACTAGCCTTGGCGGCCCACAGCTCGCCCGCAGCCTCAATGCCCCGCAGCTCAATGTCCATCTGTCGCGTCTCGTTGAGTAGCTCCAGCCGCTTCTCAAAGTCTCCTTGGTTCTCCTGGCTCAATGAGTTTTTGATGTCAAACATGGAAATCTTCTTGGACGGGTCCAGCAGCTCTGCGGGAATCTCGTCCAGGTACGGCAACGTCTCGATGAACTTGCCCACCCGAGCATCGCCATCCACCTGCAGCAGCATGTTTTTCACAATCTCAATGCCCACCACATCTTCTCCGTCCTTGGTATGGGTGCTGATATGCTCCGAGCCCCGCAGATTGCTCTTGAGCTCGGCAGAAATCTCCTCTCGGGTCTTCTTGGGCTCGGCAGCTGCAGCGGCAGAAGAAGTAGCCTTTCCTCCGGCCTTGGCACTCACAGCTCCATCGGTCAGCTCCTCAAAAAGCTCCATGTACGCCTCGCCAAACTCGGCAAAGTCGTACTTCTTCTCCATGAGCACGTTGAGCACTCGAGGCAGCCGCTCCAGCCCCACAATCTGAATCTCCTCCACCACCAGCGACGGTGTCAGCTTGTGATGCAGCTTTCGGAACAGCAGCTCCGCAATCTTCTTGTCGTCAGAGCTCGAGTCCACCACCTTGCACAGAAGATGTGCGTACATCTGGGCGTCCGGTCGAATGCCAAGATTGTCCTCCATGGACAGCAGCCACTTGGTCGATGTGGCAATGGTGTTGGCCTGGATGTAGGCCTGGGCGAGTTCTCGGGCACAGAGCCGGATTCGGTCGGGTCGCCAGATCTTGGCGTGGCCCAGGTTTGCCACAAACGACTCGGCCCGCGAAATCTGGCCGGCCTTGATGGCCGCGTCAATCAGACCCCACAGGTTGTGGTCGATTTTGAACTGCGAGGGCGTGAAGTAAATGTCGTCGTTGGGAGACGACCAAGAGTCCGACGAGCCCGGAAGATCACTGTCGACGGATCGGGCAAACAATGAGCCTGTTCCTCGGTCCCGTGCAGCCAGTCGCATGGGTTTGGGCAGATCGCTTTGGTAGGCCTGGAGGTTGGCCTTTTTGAGAACCTGCAGCCGGTCCAGTTCCTGGGGAGCCCGCATTCGGTCAAACTGGGGCTTGGAGCGTTCGCTGCCCTTCAAGACGTCCAGCATGGAGTAGTCGCCAAACGACTCGGATTGCTCCATGTAAGTGTCTGTGGCGACTCCTCGGGGCGAGTCCGATTGCCGTCGGGCCTCGAGAATAGGGCGGCTGGCCTTGGTGTGGATTTTTCGCAACGTTCGTAGTCGTAGCACTGGGTTAGTAGGGTTCGGGGTGGAATGGAGCTCCAAGGGGGCATCGTCAGACTGAGAGGGGTCGTGAGAACGTAGGAAGTCCAAACCCACCACATTGATGTAGTGGTGGTGGGATGGTGGCGAAGAAGGGATTATGGGAAGGACATAGGTTGGAGGGCATTAGTGATGGAGTTGCAGTCTCAGTGACGCAGTGACAGTAACAGAGTGACGGGCAGCGAATTAGTACCACTCATCGTCTGTGACCAAGTGGGACCACCCCACAGACTGCTGGCTCCTCTGGAAGTACCGGAGCAGTGTCTGCGTCTGTGTCTCCACTGAGCGTCTGTGTCACTCCGTCCAAGCCGCTCTCAATGTTCCATGTGTGTCTGTGTCCATATCTGTCTGTGTCCCTGTCAATCTGTATCCCTGTCTATCTGTGTCCATAACTCCACCAGTGGCAACAACACATGTTGGGTCCATGTTCTCTCACATCACCTCCTTCTGTGTCCTTGGTGTGCGCTCCACAACTCTCTCCATGTAACAACACCCGCTCCTCTCCAATCTCATCTCTCATCTCTCATACTCACTGTTAGTAAATATGTACAGTCGTTAGCAAATGTTGGGTAAGTGGTTTTGTGTGTCGTAAATGTCGTAGTTGTAGCTGTATCCTCTCTCCTCCTCGTATCTCGTCGTCGTTGTCGTAATCGCTGTGTCGTCTAGTTCAAAAGTGTATGAGTGAAGAAAGGTCCAAGCGTTCTCTCTTTTTCTCTTCCTCTTCCTCTCTCTCTCAAGTCAAGTTGAAAACACTCAGTTCACTATGCACTGGGTTCCAAACTCTGTTCTGCGAGGAAAACTTTTGCCAAACTTTTCACACATGCATTACAAATGCGCTATCGTGTGACTTATCGCTGTAGCTGTAACGGGCGAGGTAGGAGGTGGATGAAATTAAAGAAGACGTGGAACTATTGGTAGGACCCCAAAGTATCGATTTCCATCTTGAAAATCGCAGTTTGGCCCAACCTGAAGACGAATAGTCCCAACCCACGAAATTTTCACAGTTCCCTGAACCAAAAGTCACTCGGACACCGTTAGGGGTAAGTCCGGGTTAGGGCTGGCACCCCGACCGGACGTCGGCACGACCGCCTGTGGGTTAGGGTTGGGTGGCGATGAAAACCAAGCAACAGGTACAACCTTGTAACATGGCAATAATGGGGCTGAGATGAATCGTCAAAAATTGTGAAAAAATGGCGGATAGGTGATAAACGTTTAGCTTTTAATTGTTCCGATTTCCTCACAATTTATTTGCTACGTTACACTGCTCTATTTGCCTGTGGGCTCAAATTCGCCACTTGGGTGCCATAATGCACCTCACTCAACCTTGAGAGGTCTTTAACAGCATGGAGGCATTCTGGATGGTTCTAGATATGTCATGAAAGCGGGAATTAACAAGTATATATATACGATTGTCTGGTCACGCGATTTTGTGTACATTTTTCAACACATCAATTCTGGAGCACTTACCGTATTACCACCGTTTGTGGCATGTTTAGTGTCTGTACAATCGCTCCTACAGTTCACCTGCCCCAATACAGTCATGTCATAATATATATATCAGCAGCTAAACCATGCACATAACCTGGGTGCTTCTTTCTTCTCTCCCAACGGCAAGACAAGACCACACAGCACACTGCACACAGCACACTGCACAGCGCAGTGACCAGGTGTATAAAACTATTGTGTCTTCACCACCACCTCCTGTTCTCCTCCACAACACAACAACCACAACAACCACAACCACACACATAAACCACCACATACACAACATGGGCTCCGTGGTACCGCTCAGCTCGCCCGCTTGGGACCTCAATCTATCCGCTGGCCAAAACCTCCTGGGACATGGCTCTCCTACCGCCTCTTCACACTCGTCCCGAAAACGACGAATGTCTGTGTCACCCGACGCAGGAGACAGCCACATGGAACACGAGTCGCCGTCGCCGTCCAAGCAGCCACGTCAGCACTCGCCGTTTGTGCACAAACGGGCCCGGGTCGCCCGACAACTCGTCTCCCGACCCCTGCCCATGTCTCGGCTACTGTCGTCCCTGGACCAGAAGACCCTAGTGTCTCTGCTGGAAGGCATATGCGCACAAGACGACCGAGTGGCCCGCCAGGTGATGGACGTGACTCCTAAACCGACTGTTTCGTCAGCCATCGATGTGCTGTCACGGGCCCTGGACCAGGCGTTTGCATTGTTCCCTTACAAGGGCGACCACCAGAACGACTATGCCTTTTTCCGGGTTCGCCCTGCGCTGGAGGAGTTTCTGGCCGAGCTCAGCGACTACCTGTCGCACTTTCTGCCGCCCAACGAAACCCAGGTGTCCAACTCTTTTGCATTTCTCGACCAGGCAACCTCACTGGTGCACCGCATGCCCCAGTGGTCTAGCCCCGCCAACAACCGCCTCAAGGAGGAGACGTATGAACACATTGACGTGGCCTGGAACCTCGTGTGCGAGGAGGCGTCCAAGCGGCAACGTGGCTCGCTGGCCATGTCCGGCATGGGCAACTGGCTTGTGCGTCTGGAAAAACACAATGAGCTGTCTGGTGACCGGCTCAAGTCGTCGCTGCATCTCATGAAGGAGATGCTCGATGACCAGGCCTACCGTCCCCCCAACCCCTTTGCTTCTTTCAACGGCGCCCAGCAGCTTTTTACCGTCTAACCGAAATGGGGGAGATACAGAGGATACACAAGCCCCAACATATTTATTGCATGAAACAAACTACAACGGTCTACAGGGAAGTGGCTAGGATTATATATAGGAATGGAAATTACTCAGATTGGGTGGAGGTTTGTAGCACCGGTGCGAGTCCGAAAACTGCCGGTAACTAGTGTAGGGTGTTCTTTGTCGATGTCAGACTCATTTGGGACAGTGGCAAATATGATCGATCGACATTACAAATGCGGACTTAATGGCGCTACCTTGGTCTGATACAATAGTGGTTGCTATTCTTTGTGCATTGTAGCAGAATGGACAGAGTGACATTGTACTGTATGTTGCATTTACCATTGTTAGATGCCCAAGATGTTACACTGTTCGGAGGTAGGAGTCGCAGAGATAGTATTGTGGGCGGTTACCAAAGTTTTTGAATGATCGAGTCGCCCTGGCAAATATTCCGGTAAAGATGGCTTTTCGGAGAAGTTCTGGGTACCCATGTCGTAGGACGAATGTCTGTTTAGTTGGCAGTATTTGATCAGGTTATCTTGGTTAGGATGTTACTTGACCTAAACAGAAGCTAACGATACATGTCCGCACTGATGGAAATCAATGAGACTACTGTAGACTACTGCGTGAAAGAGCAAGTTCATTATCAGAAAATAGCGCAGACTGGCGGTACCAGTATCTGAGCAGATAACAGCTTACTGATTAAGTGGACTGTAGGTATACAGCCGAGAGTGTACTGTACTTCTTACTACTTATAATCGTGCAAGCATCTTCTTCGAGTCTTTAGGATCAACATGAAGTGATACCACATGGTAATACGGAATTGAAGCCTTCTGCAACTCCACTCTAGGCATTCCTGAATAGCGAGGTATCTACACATACGGTACTGGTATCGTACTTGACAGCTGAACCCGTCCCTGACACTGTCCATCTACAAGTAGCCAATCAACACTATCTCCATTCGTCACCCACCCTTCTCTTACAATGAATGTATTTGTATATAATTAATCAGCAGCGGTTTATCTGTCCTTCCCGAGCTCCATGCACTTCTCTACACTGGACAACCCTACCTCGGGCTAACCAAAGACATGCTCAATGGCGCCCAGAACCATGACCACGTCTGCCTTTTGTTTCTGAGTCTCGTCTCGCACCAGAAACCGGGCCTGTCGTGACGAAATGCTCTGAGGCTTTGTGGCCGTGCTAGAACTAGTGCTGGCCTTGCGTTTTGGAGCGGCAACCGCAGTCTTGTGCACCTTTGTGTGATCGTTTCGAGACAGAACGGCCTCGTGGAGATCGTAGCCCTTGTCGTCAATTCCCGCAATCTTGTCCATGATCTTGGCAAATGTGCGGTACAGGCCAGTTGAGAAGTTGGCAGACTCGTCTTCGTCCTGGTACCGGTCAATGTGGGTTCTCAGCAGAATCTCGTCGTCATTGTTGGGGTTGAACACATAGTCGTACTCCTCGTCTTCGCTGTCGTAGTTGTCGGTGGCATCGATGAAAAAGGTCGAGTTTTCGTTGCCCTTGACTCCCTGGGCTCCGGCCTCGTCCACTCCGGGAGTTCGTAGAAACACATTGTGCTGGCTGGAGTAGTGGTCCAGCACGTTCTGGTCGAGATTGAGGGCCAGTCGAGATCGAGAGTGGATTCGCGAGTTGGGTGCCCGTGAGTTGGTGCGACTTCCGGATCGTGAGTCACCATGACTTCCAGGCCGTGAGCCTCGGCTTCGGGATCGAACGGCTGCCGGAAGTTGGCCCGATAGATCCATACTGAGACCCATATCGTCTCCACTGGCCACTCGCCACAGACCTCCTTCCACACCCTCCGAGTACTCGCGCGACATTTTCTGGCCGGTACGGATTCCCGTTCGTAGCAGGTCTGGCAGCTTTTCAACCGACGTGTGTCTGTGCAGATGTTCGTTTTCGCGGTCGGGCAGGTGCAGAATGGAGACTGCCCGTCGCGGCTTTTCCGGCGAGTCTTTGGCCTTTAACGACGCGCTACTTTGTGCTCTGTTCATTTGTGGTGGAGTAGGAGTTTTGCGGTGCTCTTGTCGGTGCCTCTGACGCTGGTTCTGGATGCCGATGTTGCTGATGGTGCACACCTGGTAATCGTACATAAAACAGCACACCACTTTAAGCTAATTACGACACAGCAACAGAGCTTATCTGGGGCGGTTGGCAAAGAGGCAGTATCGGTATGTAGAGGGTATAGAGCAAGTGTAGAGAGATAGGGGAGGGAATAACGGTGCGACATGATCTCTTAGTAATCAGATGCTCTTAGCTACAGTCACGTGACCAGCAGCCAACTCTCCAACAACCGACCAGACCCTACATACCTCTTAGCGCACAAGACACACTCCTGGTATGCACGCTCTGATACATGTGTTTGGTGCGTCTCTGTTATTGATATTGCGGGGTAGTGGCTCTTAGCGGGACTATGTGAATGTGCGGTACAAACAGTACAGTGCGATACGACCGAAACCGGTTGTTGGTATGGATGGAGAGCTAGTTGGTGAGGAGTTTGGAAAGGGGTGTTCACGTAGTATATGGTTGCAGTCACGTGACCAGGTGTGTGTGTATATGTGTAGTTGTGTACTGACAATCGCCCTGGTGCTTCTTTTATAGAAACGATAAGGACTCATCCAAACATCTGAAACCCGTGGAAATCTACGCAGAGTGAGAATTCAGTACATTTGGAAAGTCGACTGACTTGGTTGTTTTGCTAGATTTTGGATATGGCACAAATGCTTGTGTCAGACCATTGGTTGAGTTGGTTGTATGGTTGTATATGAGAACTTGCGAGATACTCCAGATAGGGAGAAGAAAGACCGCGGTCAAAAAGCTGTGATAGACTCGTTGTCTCAGCCGAGGTGTGCAGTGACTGAAGATAGTGTAAGTTGTCGCACAGAAGTGTGTCTGGCTAGAAGGTGGTGAGTCTCTCCACACTTGGGCTTGCAGTGGACCTCTTGTATGGCGTTTGTATAAGCTAGGAGAGGTTTGGTATCATCGTCGGAGCTTGCAAGGTACGAGAATTGACTGTAAACACCACGAAGGAAAGAAGGGACCTTATACTAACGGATTCAACATTGAAGTTGTCATCAAGTGCAGTAGTCAAACAGGAAGTAGCTACCAGTGGCGGCCGGATACTAGTGCACTTCTATCAATTGAGTCGAGGGAGCAGCCTCGTGTGCTTATACTCGTAGTGGTACTCCCCCAACTACAGTACTTGGTGGGGTGTTGTAGATTCCTCGCCATTCAATCTCTTGCAGGCCGGCTCGAGAGCACTAAGAGCCTTCCTACAGTCCAGAGTCTCGAGAGAAGTTCTCAATGGTGTAAAGCCAACCCTCAAGGACATCACTGTCTAGAGAGCGTCGTCATCAGCTTCACAATCTACAGGTTGCCACGCTGAGGCGCTATTATCACCCCTCTGGACTTATCCAGACTTCTTTGAAGGCCAACAGGTATGACAGCAGTTGCACATTTACCTCACAAGTAAATCACATCATCCAAAATCCCCTCTGACCGTGCATCATCTCCACTGACCAAATTGAGCCAGGTCAATACCAACGCAAGAAAAGGTAGACAGTCGCCAAGAACAAAAAGCAACCCAACAGTCACCCTCTATGTCTGCCAGCATCACCACAACACACCTTACTGTAACCCCTGCGCTCTTCCCCTGACTCCCCTGACTCCTGTGGCAAGATACCCCGCCTGCTCAAATCGTCTGGAGCATGTGTTAGACCAGTCCAATCGAGACATCGAGTGAACCAGCATGTACCGGAACAACTCGTGATCAAAGAGATAACGACTAGACACGTCAGATTCGGATCCATAAGGGGGAATCATTTTGGTCGCAGGTTTATCCGATCTCGTCTGATAGTACGATACATGCGCTACAAGTACGAGTACTACACACGCCATACATGCTACGAGTGTACCAACACTACAATCCTCAGATCTATCCAAACTTCATTCACTACATCAATTGAGCCTGAGTTCTGTCTCTGTGGAGGGCCAGCCAAGTCACAAATCGCACATCAGATGGACTCAACGTCGGGGCAGCCGGGGCTATGCCTGGGTCGCGCATTAGCTAGCATTTGCTTAAATATTAGTATGTCTTAATGCTGGAGCGGAAAACTGGAAAGCCATCCTCTCTAAGCATCGGGGTTGGCCACCCGCAGAATCTTGCGCGAGTAGTCCTGCTCGTCGGCAATGGAGCCCTCGCTCATTCGCCGCTGGTTGATGAGAGCAGGGTTGAGCCGCTGGTCCACAGGCACAAACGCAGAGGTGCCGTTGTGGCTGAAGTTCATCTTGTCTTCGGCCGCGGTGGTGAACGGGTCGTCGGTGAAACCGTACCGGTCGGATGCCTGTGTCTGGTACTCGTACGACTGTCGTCGGCGACGCAGAATGAAGAATGCTAGTCCGACGAGCGCGAGGCCGACCACCACGCCGATGACAATGCCGGCAATGGCGCCGCCACTGATGCCGCCCGATTTTTTCTCCTTGTTCTCCTCCGTGAGCGCTCCTCCGGTGGCGGAGGCCGAGCTCTGTGCGTCCGACGACGCCGACGTCATGCTGGTGCCCGATGTTCGAGTGGGCGAACTGGTGGTGGGCGAGCCCGTGGTACTCGTGTCTGACGAGGTGCCGCTCGACGACCCGGGCGTGCTCGACGAGTCCGACGAGGACGTCGAGGTGGATGTCGTGGAGGGCGGCTGGGTCGAGGCTGTGGACGACGGGGAGTTGGATGTCGAGTCGTCGGAGGAGCTGGAGGAGGGCTTGTCGGAGGATGATGAGGAGGTGGCGGTTGCGGACGACGACGCCGACGACGCCGACGTGGCGGTGCTGCCGCCCTTTTGGGTGGAGAACGAGTTCACCACAGGCGAGCCGTCCTGGTTGGTGGCCTGGTAGAAGTTGAAGTAGAGCGTGTTGCCGGACTTGCCTCCACAGTTTTCGGGGCCGTAGCCGGGACAGGGGGTGTTACACATTTCCGGTGATGCCTTGGCGCCCGAGGCCGGGACGGAGCCGCCGCACCAGCACGTTTTGTCGTTGACCATGAACACGGCCTTTCCCTGGCTTCGGCACTCGTCGTTGCACGTTTTGGACGACATGAACGTGTCATGCAACGCGTCCACCATGTCTGTGGCCGTGGTGTCGTAGCAGCCCAGCGAGATGCCGTCGGCGAGAGCCACCGTGGCCGCCGATATGAGCCACACAGTCGAGATGCGCATCTGTGAGTAGGTGTGGTTGTGTGTGTAGTTGTGGTGGTGGTGGTGGTAAAAGTGGTTGTGGTACTTGTCCTATGGTCGTCGTAAAATGTCGCCTGTTTGTGGTGGTCTGTGGTTTGGTTGTCTGTAACGAATGTCCTTGTCGCCCCTAGTTGAATGAGTGTGAGGGGAACGAGATGGCGAAGGGCGCGGGGAGCGAGAATGGGGGTCGGAAACACAGAAGGGTCGAAAGAAGCGCTCTATCGCGTAGTTGTGAAATGTCAAGATGAAGAGGGTCGCAGGGGAATGCTGGGCTTTGCAATAAGGTGTGCGTGGGCCAACTTTATTTGGTGCAACTTTGCGTTTCCCTGAAAAGCTGAAACGGATTTGGGGGGGAGCGATAATGAGGGGAGGAAGGGCACCAAACGAACGGAGACGTGTCTGGGTAGGACAAGATGGGCCGATTACTCAGTCCATGTCGTTACCTCGTCCATATCTCTCGAGAAACTACCTTATTTGGCCTCACCACACCTGCTCTCTCGACCCATTTAGCTTTGGATATTTTTATTCAGAGTTGTCGCTGATAATCTGCCCTCATCACACCTCTTGGCCACGTCATGGTGAGACAGAATTGGTCAGGTGGTCTGTGGACGGCAGACACGCCGAGCCGTCGTCCTATTGTATTAGTCAGCAGCCACTTTCGTCTCACGTGACCCAAACACTCGCTCTGAACAGCTCTCTACCTCTCATAAAGTTGGCCATCGCACACACGCATTTCACACACCTCTCTCTTCGCACCTTGAGGTTGGAGCGTAGGGCTACCGAGGGCTATGTGCAACAAGCTCTGGCCAGTGGTGGTATCCACCCGACAAGCGGATGCATGAGCGACGTGGACCTCCAGACAACAATGGAGATTGTGGCTGTGGGATATTTATAGCATAGGGGGAAGGACGGGAGCGAAGGCCTTTGGTCTGAGCGGATAAGAGGTGGTTAATATGGGTGGCAGAACTGTAGGACAATAAAAGGCTGTGGAACGTGGTGGAAGCATCGTAAGACAGAATGACAGACACACACGGCAACTCTGTGTACTCTTACATAGTTGGGTAAACTCACTGGTCACCTTGAACGAGTACATACGTTCCAAGCACATCACCCACCCCTGAACCCAAAGGGGATATGGTGAGAAAAATTGTGCATTCCCAAACCTCTCCTATGTCAAAGTCTAAGAGCCATTGACGCGCTTTTTTACCTTGTCTGCCCATGGAGAGAGATGAGTCTGGCAAGTGTGCTCACAAATCTGGGCGGAGCAGGTGTCGCAAAAAAGATACGAAATATAAATCCCGTCTTCTAGAAGCAATGGCGGTTAGGTGGAGCATGGGGGTACCCTGACACTACCGGTACCACTACTCGTACTCGTACATAGTCGTGCACTCTCGCCGTATCAAGTCGCACTCAATTCACATTCCCAAGATGCAAAGTGGAGGTTAGATTGGGGTAGGACACGTTGCTGGGGATCGAGCGGTGATCGAGCGGTTGGGGGTGAGGGAAGAACGGTTGTATGATTACGAGTACGAGTCCGAGTAGCGGTAATCGTACTGTACCACTCCACACCACTCTACAGGTTCATCATTTTCTTCGCTCTCAATTGCCCTCTCCACTCTCTTACGTTCTCGTACCCGCACATACCGCACTCATCAAGCTCACTCGCAACCATCTCATCGTCTTCAGCCTTGTACAGTCGTATCGTGTTGCGACAGCGCGTTCATGTTTCAGATCCACGTCATTGATGCGACCAGCCCAGGGTTCGATTGATGGCTTCACGATGGTTAGGAGCACTCAGACAAAACACTGGTTTCATAGACCGCAAATGACACTCATCGTCTCCGATTCTGAACAACATTAAACTACCTGGTACGACTCTGGTTTAAGCCCAACCTAAACCCGCGGCCGTGCTCCCCGAGATTCCAGAAAAATGTGCCGCCCTTCCCAATCCGTCGCAACTATGTAGATCTGCTGCAGGGGAGAAGAGAAGGTGTCTGTGACAGTGAGAGCCCGAGAGACGAATACTGTACTGCTCTACGATCCGGTACCGTATGAGTATTATTGTGGGTACAGTACCATGAGTACAGCTCAGCTCAGACCCTGTAATCACGTTGAGAGATTCATTGCACTCATATATACTTTACAGGACTCTCTCTCTCTCATCCACATGGAACACACGCACTGTATCCATTCCACCTCACTAAAACTTTTCGAGCCTTCCTGAGAGATCCTCAGCTTCACGGGAAAGCGTGTATATCTCCATAAAATTGTACTGACAGTGATGGACATTATTATACCATTCGAATCAGCAGAGACCGGAGAACACGCTCGTATGTTTTTAATCACATGTCGTCATACAAAATTCTGACCCTACAGGCCGCCAACTAAACCGTACATTGCACCTTGCACACTCGTTTAACACTGCATGTCCCAATTTCCCTCATCTGGCACCATATGATAATTATCTGGCCGTGCTAAAAATACCAGATAGAAGCCTCCAAACAGATTAGCCGCCTTTCCATGGACGCGATATTATGTGCCTACTGTACGAGTCAGTACTCGCTCAGGTAGACTTCTGAAACAGCGCACAAATAGCTCCAGCCGATAATATAATATCATGGGCTGTGGTTACCTGGGGGGTGGTGTAGGCAATGGTTTAGACGAGAGCAGATAAGAGATCGAGTAACCGGAGATAGTCCCGTGACAACACCAACATATTTCTACAATCAGCTGATAAATACAACATTCCCTATTGACTGGTATACCTCTTATAGATCCTCTGTCCTTGGATCGTCTTAGAAGTACAAGATGACCTCCCTTAACCACTGTGAACGAAATGGAACATCATGATCCTAACTACAGACGAGAGAAGAGCACCATCAAAGCACCATATACCAGGTAGAGATGAAACTCCATCGACAGAAGTGTGCTTACGTAAGCACATTGCCATAGGGTGTACTGACGGCATTACCACTGTGGTCACGTGACTAACCCTACACATACACTCTCATCAACACCTCTCCCATCAATATTCCTTGTAAACACACACTTGGAGATCGCACAGACACGAACACCGTAATTATATGTACTGCAGATACCGTCTTTTTTCCTCCTTCTTCTCCTTTTTCTCCTTCTTTTCCTTCACACCACACAATTGGCGTTTGTAGATTGCCACCTCCATCCACCACTTCCAGGTGAGAACGTGATCTAGAGTATGTAGCTATACAAGCACACATACCCATCGCAATGAAATGGTTGTAAACGGACCAAACTCCTCTCGCTGACCTACAAGTAAACCCCACTTCAAGAGCAGTTCCTTAGTTTGATTTGCAGAACACTCTTGGTCTGTTGTAAACCTGGTCCATAAATCGTGACCACACCTGAGGCACATTCAACTGTCCCTTGGTCTGCTCTTCATTCGCACTTACAAGTACGTGAAACTCGTAGTACAGCACTAATGCAAGCAACCCAGGCGAATGCGGACAATGGGATCAAAATAGTACGAGATGCACCGATTTGACGCAGCAACCCACAGTCTGGAACGTGCTACTGCAAAGCACCAACTTGGGCTACTGCTAAGTCATCGGACGTTGGAAGCACTACCAGGTACCAGGGTACTATCCCTTACATGTCCAGCGATCCCCAACTACTACCCACTCCTTCCTATAATACTAATATTCATTGTTCGGATGGCTATTCTACAACATGCTGGCCTTGATGTCTCGCAGCTGCTGGAGGTTGGCCTCGGAGTCCCGAATGGCCTCCTCAAGATCAGCCTGCGTCATGTCCTCAGCAGCATCAGCTCCGCCGGCAGCGGCGGTCTTGGGCTTGGAAAAGTCCACCATCTTGGGGTTGGCGCCCTCAAACGGCACAAAAAACCGGCCGGGCGTTCGCTGGCTCTTGCCAACCCGCTCGTCGATCCAGTGCCAGAGCTCGTACTCCTCCTCCATGACGAAAATCTCCAACTTCTTGGCGTCCGACAGCCCGGCAAAGTCGAACTTGTGCGTGGTGGTGTGGTGGCCGCGGAACAGACCAATGATGAACCACAGCACCCAGATGCCTCCTAGTACAGCCCCCACAATAGGAAGGGGCAGGGAGCCCAGAACGGGGATCTGGCTCCAGGTCTCGGCAAACTGGTGGAGAGCTCCACCGGTCTGAGGAGGGGGGGCGGAAGAAGACGATGTCTCTTCGTGGTCGGCCTCGGTTTTGTGGTGATGGTGGCTCTTGTGCTTGGCATGACCCTTCTTGACGGGCACAGCGACAGCGGTGGCGGCGGCGGGCTTGGAGCCCTTTCCGGAGCCCTTGGCCCGCTCGTTGAGGTAAGGGATCAGATCAGAAGCAAACGCCATCTGACCCTCATTTCCTCCCTTCTCAATGGCACTCTTGATCCAGGACTTGCCGGTCCAGTCGAACCAGCACGACATCATCACCTGTGTCTGGTTGTTGGCGGCCCAAGTCATGATGATTCGAGTCTTGGTGGTGAAGGCGTTTCCAGAGGGGACATCGTGGTTGGACGTGGTGGTCACCACGTTGATGGCCCCCGAGTCGTCCCAGGCCTCGACGGTGTCAACACATTGACACTTGGTCTGCTTGGGGCCCAGCGAGTTGTTGAGCGGCTTGATGTAGCTGTACTCTCGCTTCTTGGACTCCACACAGGACTTGATGGGCGTCACCTCCCAACACTTTTGGTTGTCCTTGAGGAACGCTCCAAGAACGTTCTCCTTGCCAAACAGAAGGTTGGCGACAACGCCCAGGGGCGCCTTGACAATCTCCTTGCACAGGAGCTTCTCGCCCTTGGCTTCGGGATCGTAGTTGGCAGAGGTGGGCGCGTGGGTTTCGGGGCCCAGGTTGGGCACGCTCCATTTGCTGGCGTCAGCGCCGGCTTCGGTTGAGGCCACGACGGCGGTCCCGGTGGGGGCGGTTTCGGCCTCGTTATCGGAGATTCCAGAGTCGAGTTCTCCGTCGTCGGAGTCTCCGTCAGACTCGTCGCTGCCAGCGACGCCCTGAGAGTTTTGTTTCCAGATTGTGTTCATAAAGGCAAAGGTTGCGTCTCGCGAAATGAAAGATGCGTAAATGTAGGTTGAGTGGAGGGTCTGTACAACGATTCCGTTGGGGAAGAGACCGGCGGTGGTTTTCTTGTCGAGAGAGACGATTTCGTCAAAGGCAATGACGTGGTGGGTCTGCCAGCCGAGAATGTTAGCGAAGAAACAAATATGTCGTTCAGACACAAACATGCGACCCTGGACCAGGATCTCTCGGGAATATGCGCAGCTAAAGTCGTCTAGCAGAAAGTCGTCTTCGGGGACGGACTTGAAGTGGGCGTGGAACTCTTCGTTTCGCTTCTTGGATGCGTACGCAAAGCCGGTGATGGACGCGGCGGCGGAGTTGACGGGGGTGATGTCCTCGGGGGTTGCTGCTGCGGGTCCGGTGGTTGCTACGGTTGCGGTGGTGGCAGTGGGTTCCAATTCCTTACCGTCTTTTCCGGAGTCTGCTCGTTTTCGCGAAGATCCGCCTCGAGACAGTCTTTGGGATCTCAGGCGTTTGACGACGGGGAGATGGTCGTCTTCAATGTCGGCGAGCTCGGTTTTGACCTTGTCGATGATACGTCCGGGGATTGCTAGCGGCGGCGATAGCGATCGGCGATGTTCACTGGTTTCGGTGCCTGCACGGGATCTGCCGTTGGGGGTGGTGGGCGACTTGGCGGTGGTCGCGGAGGTGGACTTGACCGACGTATGGGAGCCCTGGGCGAGCGGTGACTTGTGTTTGGACGACGAGCCGGTGTTTGCGCGGGAACGGGAGAGTCCTAGTTGAGCGAGAGAGAGGTCGCCTTGGCCGAGGGTTTCGATGGGGGCGGCTGCTGCGGGGGCCACGGGCGAGATGGGCGGGGTGTGTGTGTGTGAGTGCGACGGTGCGACGACTGCTGGTGAGGAGGAAGAAGAAGAAGTCTTGTTTACGTTTGCGTTGTCGGAGATAGTGGTGGGAGAGTCGTGTCTAGTGGTGGAGTCCTGCCTTTCGGCGCCGTTCATAATATTGTTGGCTGCCTGTTGCGCCGCGGTGTAGACGGACGAGAAGAAGGACGAGTCTTGGGGCTCCTGGTCCTCGAGTTGCGAGTAGCTTGTGGTGGTGTTGTTTGTGGTGGTGGTGGCGGGCTCGGGGTTTGGGTGTGTTGGAGTAGCTGCTGCTGTGGCCATTCTAGCGTTTGTGCACACGCGGGCTTTTGTGTCTGGCGAGAGCGGGGGCGTTCGGAATGCGTGGAAACGACCTCGGACGGGAGACGGTGGCCTGGTGAGTGTTGGTGGGTGGTGGATTTGGCACTGGGGGTACAAAAAGTCCTTGGTACCGAAAACAGCAAGGCTAAGGTTAATGCGGAGTGGAGGTAAGTGATAAAAGTCTACTTGGGCGCACTGGCCAGTATGTCTTAGTCTCTTGGTGCACGCACCGGAAGGTAGATTAATGGGCCACAGAAATAGTGGACGGGGTGCACGGGGCTGAAGGCGGGGTATTCTTGGGAGACTAAAAAGTGGGATAGTCAGCTGAGCATAACAGCATCTGATACAACACCCATCTGCGCCAATTGCTTGCCCTCCTCTCCCACAATTGCTGAATGAGCCATTTTATCATCCGCTTCACTGCTCCCGACCCCGAAAGTGTAATCGTGCACTGTACATGTATCGCGAGTTTATCTGTCTGCGAGGCATCGATGAGGTGAACATTGACAGGGTGTGTGCTGGGCGGGGATTCAGTGAGTTGCTACAGTATCAACGACTTTTGTTGTGTTGCTGCTCGAGCTGCATTGATTTAGTGAGCTGCATTACACGACCTGATACTTGACAATCTCCCAGAGGTCATTTGACATGCTAACCCCGACGGCTCGTAACGGCCAAAGTTGGTTGAGTTTGCTCCGAGGGAAATAACGAAGGAGATAAAACGCATAAGCCGGACGGTTATGAAGACTGGTTGGGTAGATCCCTGTTGGGCTCTTCTATACAGGAGAGGCGTCAAGTTGCAGATTCGCCCAGTGCAATTGTACAACCACCAATATCTCATGTAGCCACCAATCACGCCGCCTCTGATTACACCCAAGCAACCTGAACCGGAGTTTACAACTCTGAGACAGCGTATAGACTGTCTGGCTGAATATACGTAGATACCTCCGAAGACCGGCACGGGACTGTAGCTTTCGAAGCCGTCGTACTCCGTATTACCGCAGATAGAGCGTCTGCTGTGCTCGTCAAGGTGTACATCGTCTAGCTCGCCTGGCTCGTATATTCAGTCTATACATGTCATTAATGCCCGAAAGGTCGGAAACTAAATTGGGCCGCCGTTGAGCTGCATTGCGAGTCATACAGTGTCTTGTATTGTCATTGTTTCTGCCCACTAGCCCATAACTGGCTTGCTATGGTGGGGTAGTATGAGATTGACTATCAATACAACCCATGCTAGTTAAGTCACTGTGATTGTGATTCCACCAGCCGTACTTCTAAGTCCGGTAAACTCCCCACCACCTCCACTTTCTTCGTGTCCACGGTGGGCACTGATCGACAACGTTGAACGGTGACACGGGAAAGGAAGACTGGTTGCCTTTTGCGGTAGATGGAAAAAGAAAAGAAGGCCGGCAAGACGAGGAGTCGATCTGCTGACGAAAAGGAGATCTTCCAACTCCCCGAGAGTTGTGGAGTCAGTCTTTTTGCTGTGTTAGCTAGTAGCTATCCTCTCTTTTATTGCCCTCCCTCTACAGTAACCCTCCACTTTCACATTGACTCAAGGTCACACCATATCGAACACTATGAGCGATTTTACGAGCAGAGCGAGAGTGAACGAGAAGAGACGGTATTGCGTAGTTGCAGCTACTTGTAAGAGAGCAAACACGATGGAGCCCATGAACCTGCCTGAAACATGTGGTCAACGTGCTTTTTGCTATGAGACATCAGGACGTTGGGTCAGAGAGGTAAAGGTGGAGGGAATCGTTCGGTGGGAAGTATAAACGGTCTCGTGACAATGATACAATTAGGATGGGCGTTTGAGAGCGTTCTTGAAACATCTTCTGCAGCTTCCGGTCTGGAAGTTCAAAAAGACCTCATTTCTTATTATGAGTACGCCCACTCAATCAGGGAGATTAGACCCATCAAAATGATACCATGTGAGTATTCGGTGTTATCTTTCAGAACCATTTATTGTCGCAAAGATACATAAACTCCATTTATGGTTATTGTAACCCTACTAATATGCTTAAATCCGCTTAACTCCGGTTGAAGGAAGTAACCTCAGTTCACGATACTGATGAGTTTGTGTGGTACCATCGCGGTCCTGGAGAAAATACATTGCCTCTGGCTCGTTTCCACCATCGTTTTGGTGTTCATTTGGCAGTAAAGATCCTGATGCTGATTTGAGCTCTCGAAAGGTTCTACCATAAAGACTATACACGGCATTGACTTATTGTTTCGTTGTAGACTACGATAAGCTATTCAATCATGGTCTTCATCACCAGCACCTTGTCTATCTGCTTCCTCATGGCCGTTTCAAGTTCAGCAAGGCGCTCTATCGCCAACCTACTACAAGCACCTTACATTGGTTGTTGAGTGCGCAGATTACGATAAACGTAGTATAGTGTGGAAACATCAGTTAAATACTTATTGTGACTCCCACCGCCTTGCGTATCTGTTTGTTGGGCGTGTTTTCCACTGCTCTTAAGTGTCCTGTACGACTTGAGTGTCCTGTACGACTTGATCTCTAAGAGCGGCCCCGTGCGACCACGTCCAGGAAACTCGACCACGAGAATCGACCCTTTCAACTCTACAGCTTCCGAGGGATAACAACATGTATCAGGCATGTGAAGCTCCTTCCTGTCTTTTTTAAGGCCAGTACCAAGATTACAATTTACAAACACTCTCAGGTGTCTGTGATGGAGCCAGAGAAATGGTGAGATATTCGTTGAAATACTGAAAGCTCTGTGACTGGGATAGTCTGCTTTATTTCTCTCCAGCATCTCTCTATCGACAGATAAGTGTACCCTAGTCCTTCAGATTACCTTTCAGATAATGCACTCCCTGCGTCAATTATGCACTGTTAGGCTAGTGACTGTCTTCTGTGTTCTGGTCGCTAGATAATGACTCTGTACGCAGCAGAGATTGTAGCAGGCTCTACCGCGGAAGACTCTGAGCAGTGCCTGATGTATTTTAAATCTGATCGTTCAAGTACAAGTACCTAGCCCTATCGTCACTACATTGTATGTACTCACTCCAAGGATGATGATAAGACTGCTATGAGAGCTATCTGATGGAATAATGGTACAAGTAGGCTTATGAGACACACATTCTACAAGTAAACGTTGAAAATGGCAGTTTCGAGCCGCTCATAATCGAAGTGCACATTTTGAATACAAGGCTGGAGGCCATCACCTACTTCTACTTTTATGTTTGTGTTGGTTGAATCGAAACCATATGTCATGCATCACTTTTGAAGTCAGAACAAATCGCCCCAACAAACTTGGCGGAAGCTCAGCTACCTTGTACGATTACAAGATCACGTGATCACACGAAATGAGACCATCATCACTTTACACATCGTCAACCACCTTCAAGGGTTGTTCCAGTGAATCATTCAGGTTTCGACGTTGTAAAAGCCGCGATGTCCTCTAAATCCTTACTAAGCAAAAGAAATACCTCCTGAGAGATGCAAAAAGAGACTCCGCAACGGAGAATTGAACTCCGGTCCCCCGCGTGCTGAACAGATGTCCTGACAGGCGGAAATTCTAGCCACTAAACTATTGCGGAAAGAGGTGGGATTCGAGGTGCATGTTTGAGTGTTGAGTTGACGGGTGTTTTCAAATTTGCCGAAAAATTGAAGCTGAGGGGTTTAAACTGGTATTATCAGAATGGTCTGATTCTCACGAGTATTTTGGTGCCTCTAATTTTTCGATAGGATGAGTGTAGCGTTGAGGAGTGCAGTTTTGGGGGCTCTAAGTGTGAAACTGCACGTGATGGCCAGTAAAAAGTGAATGACCAGTGCTACCAATGAATAGGACAATTTCCGATTACACAGAAACGATCACAAGGGCCACTTGTCTCTAATTGGTACATTCACCTCCTTTCCACGAGTTGACCCCTTGGAAATGTCTCAGAATGGGGTCTCATACATACGTGAAATGTGCGTCTGCCAAGATGATCTTCACAGGGTGGAAATTGTACAGTGGAATTGGTAGTGTGCAACACTGTATCGTACGTTGTACTTGTACGTACAGTGATTGGGCTGTATAGAAAGCGCAAAGTAGTCAATTGGAAGGCCCATTACTTTAGCCAGTACCTCACTTCACTACTTTCGGTATTGTTTGAAACTCGTTAGTTCGGCATTTGATCTGAAATGCCGATGTGGGGGTATGTAGGAGGAGGAGTGTACATCTAGAAGCTAGAAGAAGCCAGATTTCCAAGATATACAAGTTCAATCCGGTTTAGAACAGACGTTTTTTCTGATACAATGTACAATTGTAGAACAACCGTACTCGTAGAAGAAAACACTTCATTTTTCGGCATTTGAAACGTCACTTGAACATATCTGTACTCGTACTTGTACCCCTCCTCGAATCCATTCATATACTTAGCCAAAATAAGTGTCATACTTGTACATTGTAACACCACAATCTGAAGGGCGGCTATTTGCAAGATCCCGTCCATACCGTCACCATGGCAAGAACTCCGGTCCCATCTCGGATCAGGCGCAGCAAGATACACTGGAGTATACATGGAGGGTGCGTCTCGTTGCAGAGGACGGACTGGTACGAGTATCGTTGCTCAACAGTTGGGTGAACTGGGGCTTGTATCCTGAGATCACGTGATCGAAGAAGAGGGGCTTGAGGCCACGCACGAACGGATAAGATGGGGCTGTCTACTACGAGTAGCAATATTTCACCTTGTAATTGGCTCTCATCAAATCCGCCGTTGTTTTGTGTTCCTCGCATTGTCCCCTCAAAAGTGGCTAATGAGTGAATCTTATCTGAGGTAGGCTCAGTTCGAGAGAATGTATTACGACGACGTATTTTCCCGAGTCGAAGAGTTACAAGGGTGAGCATTATGTAAATCGATTGCAGCGTTCTACGTGGCTCTGATTGTACCAAAAAAATCCACACTTTCCCACCCCAATCCCATTCTAGCTCCAGCCACAAAAACACTCCATTCAGCCTCTCTCCCTTGGACCGATGATCCGATGCACCTTAATGTCGCTCGACGCACAAGTTGCCCCACAAATCTCAAAGTCCCAAAGTAGAGTTAGCCAACTCTAAGTGTAGCCAGGAAATACGAACCAGGATGGAAATGATGTTGTGTATTGCTAAGCCATGTCAGGTGGTAGTACTTGTACAATGATAAACTGCTACAGGTGAGCACGAACAATCGATTGCTGTCAAATCCAGTCCCATTGAATATATATAGAACGAATCACATCCACCTCCTCCTCTGTCTCCTCACTACCCCCCCACTTTCCGATGCTCCGATACCGTGCGTCTTTTGCTGCGATATTCCATGCACCCCACTCCATGTCGCTCATATCTCTCCGTTTTTGTGTGTCTGTGTCGGGGTCGTGAGAGGCATGTCCAACGATATATAAGGACGGTGTCCAGGTCTCTAAATCACTACCAACCATCAACCACAACCACTTCCACACACTACAATGACCACCATCCCCAAGACCCAGAAAGCCGTTATCTTCGAGACCTCCGGAGGCCCTCTCATGTACAAGGACGTGCCTGTCCCCGTGCCTGCCGACGATGAGATTCTCATCAACGTCAAGTACTCCGGAGTGTGCCACACCGATCTCCACGCCTGGAAGGGTGACTGGCCTCTCGACACCAAGCTTCCCCTGATTGGAGGCCACGAGGGAGCCGGTGTCGTGGTTGCCAAGGGCAAGAACGTGACCACCTTCGAGCTCGGTGACTACGCCGGTATCAAGTGGATCAACAAGGCTTGTTACACTTGCGAGTTCTGCCAGGTCGCCGCCGAGCCCAACTGTCCCAACGCCACCATGTCCGGATACACCCACGACGGTTCTTTCCAGCAGTACGCCACCGCCAACGCTGTCCAGGCTGCCCACATCCCCAAGCACTGTGACCTTGCCCAGATTGCCCCCATCCTCTGTGCTGGTATCACCGTCTACAAGGCTCTCAAGACCGCCGGCCTCAAGGCTGGTGAGTGGGCTGCCGTCACCGGTGCCGGAGGAGGACTCGGATCTCTTGCCGTCCAGTACGCCAAGGCCATGGGCTACCGAGTTCTGGCCATCGACACTGGCGACGAGAAGGCCAAGATGTGCGAGGAGCTTGGCGCCGAGGTTTTCATCGACTTTGCCAAGTCCAAGGACCTCGTCAAGGACGTCCAGGACGCCACCAAGGGCGGTCCCCACGCTGTCATCAACGTCTCTGTCTCTGAGTTTGCCGTCAACCAGTCCGTTGAGTACGTCCGAACCCTGGGAACTGTCGTTCTCGTCGGTCTGCCCGCCGGCGCCGTCTGCAAGTCCCCCATCTTCCAGCAGGTTGCCCGATCCATCCAGATCAAGGGCTCTTACGTCGGAAACCGAGCCGACTCCCAGGAGGCCATTGAGTTCTTTGCCCGAGGTCTTGTCAAGTCCCCCATCATCGTTGTCGGTCTGTCCGAGCTCGAGAGCGTCTACAAGCTCATGGAGGAGGGCAAGATTGCCGGCCGATACGTTCTTGACTGCTCCAAGTAAGTGGGTCAGGAACAGACACACCAACCAACCAATTAGTTCCGCGTTTATGAATATTATGATATGATGAGTTAACCTGATGTTTACTGTGCTGTAGTGTGATCTTTGTAGCTGTACCTCATACTCTGGTATATGACAATCTCGTGAGTGGTATCTGTCTAGTAGTCAGGTGGTATCACATTTTGAAACTGGGGCCTTGATCCTGAACAGCCACAGCTATGAATAGATTCAGTGCATGGTCTGAGCGGTCTGGACAATATAGTAATCAAAGCAAACAGAATCACTTGTGGGTATCACGATCAAAGCAAGGTATCGAACAAGTATCTTGTCAGTTGATTCAATGGGTTGAATACATCGGTTGACGAGTTTTCTCAGGCGTCTCATTTTTGTTGTAGCTGCTGATGTACAGCTAGGCCCAAGGCTCCATTCACATCCCACAGCTCAGTTCAGGTCGGCTCTTCTCACTAAACGCTTTCGTCACTCTCAGGCCAGCTCACAGAGACGTGACCACACTCACATATCCACTCACAAACGTATCTTCTTCCTCCAAGGGCACTCAGCTTCTATATGTACAATTCACCATAACCCATCTCAGCCAACTTGCTTTGATTAAGCACTACCTTGGGGGTTGAATCAGGTCCGACCGTACAGAACCGGTACATTATCGGCTGTGTGCACCTTGGAGGTTACCACCTTGGAGGTTGTAGTTTTGAGCCGAGATGAGATCTGTTGAGATGAGTGGGTCGGGTGAGAGGATCGATAGAGGTGTGTTAGCAGTGACCAGGAACTCACTGTTTATGAACAGACTATGTTGGTCTTTCTTTAGTCGGATCAACGTTTTAAGATCGGCACATTTTGGGACTATGACGTCATCACACTGGGGGTTGAGAATAGTGCCTGAAGAACACACAAGTACTGTATGTAAGACTGCTGAGGCTCTCAAATCTAGCAATATCTGATCCGGACTGTGTCGAAACACCACAGCGCACCAGCTGTCACTTTTGGGTGATGTGCTGTCGCTTCTGAGTGTTGTGTTGTCTTGAACCACCCTACTAGGGGCCCATCATAAGACAGGAAATGGCGAGACGTCCATTTCATGAGTAAGAAGAAGCAACACTTCTAGACAACTGTTGAGGCAACATAAGTCTCTTTAGATTGAGACTGCTGCTATTACTTTCCCGCTTCTCTGACACCGATATAGAACCCCCCCTCTGCTAAACCTATTCCAGTGATTGTCCGTCTAAATGTCCAACTGTCTAAATGTCCAACCTTAGAATGAACGCCGAACCAAAGACTGTCCCTGAAACTCGTCAGACTCGTGTCCTGAGACGCAGAAAGGGTCTGGCTGCCACATGGTTGGTATGTCCAACATGGATCTCGTTCAGTTGAGACAGGAGCGGGAAGTACAAGTACTGTAGTTGGATTCCTCCCAAATAGGGAGAAAATCCCACAAAAGGTGATCAGATGACCAACCAGAATAGGTAAAGCTCACCTGGATGTGGACCAGGACACATCGTTCTGGAATGAGTACATTACCAAGTGGACCGGTGAGGCGGGGAAGTACGAGTAGTCGAGATAAACACATTGTTAGACCTTTAAAGCCACAGGCCCTCTCTACAAGTACAGACGACCCTTAACCACTTCCCCATCATCCATTTGTTATGATAGCTTGTCTTGATTAAAGAGTGCATGAGTTACACAAGTAGACACCGTCGTCTATATAGAGGCCCTATACCCCCTTCTGCCTCTCTTCTTCTTCATCAGTTCGGCTCCCCGTAAGTACATCCCTGCTTCCCCCTCTCTGTCTGTGACCATGCCCCTCTTGTCAATGAGGTCCCTTCTAATAGGGCACCGTCAGCGCTCGCCATCATCCCGATGCTCTGGAGAGCCTGTGCTTCTTGATCGACTTTGTTTGGCCGGAATGGCATTGTCTCTGACAGACCAATTTACACTACTACATTAACACAGGTATCTTGACGAGCAGTCCATCATCCCCCTTGACATCTCAGCATGATGCAATAAGCAGACAAGCCTGTTGTCTCGTCACTCTAGGCTCCGCTCTTGCCTATGGAGTGTACTCGTCTCTGACACTAAACCCCGGTTCCTGTTGTCGTCTTCTCTTCTAATTGCAATTGATAAATGATTTTCTGTGTGATGTTTGTACGTGAGCCTTGTGTGGTGGCTTGAGGTGTATGGAGTCCGGCATCACAGGCAAGGCCAGTGAGGAGCTATCAACAGGAATAGTGTGGTTGGGTATCGTAGGCGATGAGGCTACTGAAGCTGGATACTCGTTTGCGTGCTCATTTCTGGGTTGTATCGCGATTACATGGTGGAGGGGGTTGTGGTTGTGCACAGAAAGAACCCATAGTAGGGGGCCGAAACTAGGTAACGACACAGACTCAGACCCATTTTAGGACCCGAGGTGGCTATTTGAGAACACAGAAGGAGCGCTCTTCAGAAGACAGTATGTTTGGCGTGTTTAGAGACGTTCCTGTTGCGATATTGCTACATCATATTTGCATAGAAAAGCGTGGGAGCACCTAACAGCACGTAAATCATCGGAAAAATGTCCATCCAGGGTATCATTCTGTTTGCAAAAATCTTCTCTATCTGGCTATACCGCTTATATATCCCTGTCGCCACTGTAAGACAGGTTATGAGTTACCCCTGAAAACCGGCAACATTCGATGGAATCAGGAATGAACAGCTATCCGGGTTCTCAAGTCACGTGACCCATCCCCATTTGCCCAAAACAATACCCCTTGGAAAAATCCGTGATGTCCAGCTAGACGCGTGTCATGCATTGAATTTCTGCTTAATTGATTATTGTACGTACGCGTTTGTGACGCGTCCACAAATCATCAACAAATGTCGTTTTCATTGGCCTTACAACAATACACGGCGCGGTATGGCAGGCCGCAAACTCCAAGTTACAGCCAATGGGAACCTCCGGAGACTTGTACAAACAAGTCGGATGTTATCTCGTCGTTTTTTCGGGCTAGTTCTTTCATCTCGTTACAGTCGTGGCAGTGTTTTCAAATTTTGAGCCTTCTCAATTCCGAGCTGCTTTCGGACCACGTTCTGCCCCAATTGAGACTCATTGAAACCGACATGCTCGGCTACGTTATCAATTTTGTGCCATATATCCAGGTCTCTTTTTTGACGGGATTCGTCCAGTCTTTTGCCACCTTGATTCGAGCCCATAAAGTCAGGTATGTTCAATGTGCCTGGGGAGTGACGGATGGCCAGTTGTTGCTAAGTTGGATGGCAGATATCTTTTTCGCCCCAATGTCTCTGATTAATAGCGAGGCCATTAGGGTGGAGGCCGACGGAGCCAATGGAGCCAATGGGGGTGTGAACAGCAATTCGGTCGCTAATGCGCCTGCCACCAACAGTCCTATCACTAGAAGTAGGGCTCTTGTCGCTGGAGATGCTGGTGTCAAAAAACGTGTGGCTAAACCTCCAAAGGCTACTAAGCGTCGCAAAGTAAGAGCTACGACTGATGATGTGCAGATAATCGAAGTGGTTGATCTGACTGGAGGTGACCCTGAAGGAGACCAATCTGGAGGTAATGCTAATTCAACTGACCCAACTGAAGCTTCTGCAATAGCAACGGAAGCAATCACTGAAGTAGCTCCTGACAACGACGCAGCTCCTATCGAAGCAACTCCTACCGACACCCCTTCTACAGCTCTCCCAGCCATCCTTGCACCGCCATACACACCTATCCCTGACATTATGGCCAAGGTGGAGGAGCTAGCAATGGCGAGCCCTCCAGAGTCGGTAACAACAGCACCGGCGAGAAGAACCCCAAACAACATCAATGACGTCATCTCCAACCTCAATGTCAGATACCCTCGACTTACAACGTCCTGGCCAGAAGATATGTTGCCTAAAGAGTTGTCATTCTCTACACTGGAAGCTGCTATCCACTACGCCATGAACCACGCATTTCCACGTCATTACCAGCTGCTACAGAGATACAAAAGTGGTACCGTCTTTCTCTACTGCAATCGGATGAGCCCCGATGAAATGGATGCCAAGTGGAACAAGAGTAACGGAGCAGCCAAAGTCAGAGACCACTGCAACTTTGCTCTAAGAGTGGATCATGATAAAGAGAAGGATACCTGGCACTTGAAACACGTGGAGGACTGCTCGGAACACAATCACGGGCCTAATGTCGATCCTTCCGTGTTTTCAGAGAACAAAATGTTCATCAATGGCGACGATCCTGGTTTCTCCGACGAATTTGAACCATCTGAAACTGACCTTCAACTCCTTCTTGACGCCCCCTTTATCTACTCTCAGACAAACGGATCACACACATTTTTTGCTCATATCCAAGGATACAGGTTCTGGAGAACGTACCCCGAAGTCATCTTATTCGAAGATGTCTTCTGTCGAACAATCAATGAACAACATTACAGGATAGTTATGATCCGAGGTGTTGATTGTCATGATCAGGCGATACCTATAGCAGCAACTGTTGTTCACGTGACTGAAGGTGTTGATGATGATATTGCAGTCTACAAATGGATTCTCATCCAACTCAAGACTATTCTCGACAAGTACAACATCTCGCCTCCTGGTTTTATTCAGGTTAGGTGTGGTTCTCTCATTACAGTATTTGAGGCGTGTCAAAAGAGCTTTCCAGATTCATACGTTTTCATGGACCCTGAAGCAGCTGAGGAGTTGGCTCACCAGACTGTCAACAAATATGTCAAGCGATGGTCATCTGCCGGATCTTTTCTATTCCAATGGGAAGAACTGTTGGCTCAGAAAAGTCCGCACGAGATTGAGTACTTGTCGGATAAAATGTACGAATGTGCAAGTCGTGGGGGCCGTCAGTTTTTGCAGGCTATGGAGCGCAAGGTAGAAAACATTTCGAAAATCTACAAACTGAGACAGCCGCATTTTGATGTCGATGATTGCAAGAAATACCATCGAAACTGGGGAGTCAATGAAAAGCCCAACAGTGTCTTTGAATTGGTTCACTGTTTGTTGCGACAGTTTGTGCTCATTTACGAGATTCAAAGTCAGTACAATGCCATGGAACTGGTGACCACTCCTAGTGAGCCCAGCAACAAGTTCTACAATGCCACAAGACTCATTTCAAAAAGAGTAAGGCTCGAGGTACAAAAGTTTTGGCGAGAATTCAAGAAGAACAAGCTTCATCCTCCTGCTCGTTGCACTTGTCGCAAGACTCCAACAAGAGGATACGGCTGTCGACGGTGTCTGTACAAAATCAAACGTACTCGCAAACACTCTCCAAGCGACTTTCATCCTCATTGGAGGAACTTGTATGCAGATTTGTCTCACGTGATGGTGGATGAAAAGAGGAGGTATGCTGACAAGTGGGCTAAGGTGGAAGAGCTGCGTAGAAGCGAGTCAGACTTGTGGTGGCCGTAGCTTTACATGTCTCTTTCTCTCGCACCATTTTTTGGAATCTGAATTTACACCCTTACACAGACTCGTCTCCGAAGTAGTTACCACTGTCCCCGATTTGGCAGTTACCCTAACCCTAAATTTACGAGTGACCATTTTCTATTTTGAACTTTTACCGAAAGAAACTACAACACCGTCACATAGCTTTTGCGGGTGATGTGTATGAGACAATCATGGTATATAAATGATCGCCCCGATCTCCCACGCTCAGTGGTATGACTTTGATTGCGAATTTCGACCGGGAAGTGTCATTTCCCGCCGTGGAGTTCCCATAGTAATCATAATAGAGCTCTTCGACTCACTGGCGAGCTTCTCTCGTAGGTAGGCACAGCTCACTTTCGCCACTTCCTTCTCCCCACCTCCACCCTCCTCTGACTTGCTGTTATTCTCTCTGAGACACTCTCTCAAACAAAGTTTTAGGGCACGTAAAAAACGCGCGAGACGCGATTCACGTAACAACTAACTCGAATATATCCAGCAACACAAGTACTTCCACCCACCCCATTCCGCCATGTCGACAGTTGACCAAGGCCATGCACGATACAGGGCCAAATATGGGATCGATAGACCGCCCGGAAGAGCTGATTGGATGCCCCGACGAGAATACAGCCTGGACTACAACCTCTCGGAGTTTCTGATACGAACAGGAATGCCTCGCGAAAAGATTCACGAGTACATGTGGCCTCTTGAAGCAGTGGTTCCCGCAGCCACAATCTGGGACACGGTTCTACCGGCTATGAGACAGCTTCAGTCGGACATGATTGGCCATTTCCTCTACTATCTCATTTGTGTGCCTCAGCCTCTTCAAGTCGGGTTTATCCGTTCTTTCGTGACTCTAGTTCGAGCTCATCAGATTCTCTTCATTCTACATGCCAAGGGACAAACAGATGGCGAGCTTTTGGCCAGTTGGATGGTCGATATTTTCCTGTCTCCTTATTCTATTATCAACCCACCGAAAGCAACCGGTCCGGGTGTGACTGGGGCGGCTATTCCAACTTCAAACGCCGCCTCCACACTAGTTCCCACCCCTGACGCTTCTCTCGAGCTTGCAACTGCTCCTGGCAACACTTCTCGAGGCCGACAATCTACAACAGTTGAACATATCGACTTGACAGAAGATGTGATTGATTTGACGGAGGAGGGAGAAGGGCAGGCAGAGCCGAGTACTGGCTCCGGCCCTGACCCTATCCCCGAACCCGCACCCGAACCCGAACCCGAACTCGCACCCGAACCAGCTGGAATGGCTACTCCTGAGGAACTCAGCGATCTGAGCTTCAGTCTTGATTCTCCGATTCCTGGGTCCCCTGTGAGGGAGGTGGTAACTGAATCAGCTGATCCTGTGAGGCAATCACGTGATACTGGGTCTCCTGTTAGAGAATCGACTATCCCCGTTACCAGGCCAGCTGCTGAGTCAACATCCGATCCTGCCCCTCAGCCTACTGCTAGGCAATCACGTGATGTTTCTGAGTCAGCGCCTACTCCTACCACTGCTGCCCGCCCACCTATCCCCAGTGAAGAATCTTACCGAAAAGAAATGGCTTCAAAAGAACACATTGGTCCACTAAACTTCCCTCGAACAGGAATCCCCTGGGAGCTCGAACACTTTATGTCCAAGGTCTCGCATCTCATCAGCAACCCTCCCAAAGAATCGCCCAGAGAAAACATCATGGAAAACCTCATCAAGAACCTGACCTTTGATTACCCTCCTTATACCCACAATTGGCCCAAAGACATGCTACCTGATGAAGAGTCCTTTTTCACACCACAAGCAGCCATTCACTACGCCATGTTACACGCCCATCCCCGGTTCTACCAGCTTGTACCTCGCCGTGACGAGGGCAATTTCATGTTGTATTGCAACCGAATGAGTCCCGATGGTGTTGATATTTTTGAACAGACAACCCGAAAAAGCTGCAAGTTTGCTCTACGAGTTGAACACGACAAGAACGATGATGAATGGGTTCTGAAACATGTGGATGGCTGTTCAGAGCACAATCACGCGCCCAACACGCATCTCAGTGTCTTCCAGGAGAACCAGCCGTTTGAACCTGTCATCCTGGACCCCGAACGGTTCGATTTCACTGGAATCGTCAACTTTGGCAAATTCATCGACGCGTGCAATGCAGGATACAGACCTACCCATGGAGATTACGGGCTGCCGTTCCACTACAAGGGTACTCCTGATCAGGGTCTTGATGAGCTGCTCACGAAGACTGCTCACGTTAGACATGTTCGTGATGAGAACGGAAATCTTTTCCTGACCCACACTCAGGGCTACAGATGGTGGAAAACGTACCCTGAGGTCATGTTGGTTGACGATACTGAGGGACACATGGTTGACGAGACTAAATTCCACAGAACAGTGGTGATTCGAGGTGTTGATTGCAGCTATAGGAGTTTTCCCATTGCCGCTTGCGTGTGTCCTTTGAACAAGAAGAATGGCCAGATCAGCGCTACTACCTGGACCTGGATCTACAAACAGCTCAAGGAGCTTCTGGAGGACTACGAGGTCGCTTTTCCTGGCTACATTCAGACCACAGGCACGTTTGAGGGTATCGAGAGAGCTGTCGCCGCGTTCCCTGATGCTCACGTTCAACTGGATGACGATTCTGTCACAAGCTGGATCAAGGAGACAGTAGGCAAGTTTTTCAAGTGTCCTGCCTCTGTCAAGAAGACGGTGAAGTTGTGGAAAACGATACTCTTTGTTTACGACGAGGATCTTTTGATGGATAATCTCGCCGACATTAAACGGGATGGTTCGCAGAACGACAAAAAGTGCATGAGAGCAATGGAGAAACATCTGAAAGGCACAGCAGGATGTTACAAGCGCCAACATCAACATTTCGACGTGGGCGCATATCCCGTACACAAGGAAAAATGGGCAGTAGAAAACTCGTCGCCAGATCACGTGTTTGCAATGGCGGAATGTCTGCTGAAAATGTTTGTCAAAAGTTACGAGTCTCGAAGCAAAGAACATGCCGAGGAACTGGTGATGACCCCCAAGAAGTTCCACAACAACAGCCTCTACGAAAATGTCCTCCACACTGTCTCATACCGGGGTTTGGCGAAGGCAGAATACATGAACGTGTGGGCCGAGCACAACGGTTCCAGGTACGGGCCTAACGACAACTGCGATTGCCTCTGGGAGACAAGCAGTGGCGGCCCCTGTGTCCATGAAGTGGTGCGAATCAAGGCGACTCGGGGAAAACTGTGTCCCAGCGACTTCCATCCGAGATGGAGAAACATCCAGGCCGATCTGGCTCCAGTCGATCTTTCTGGACAGGGTAGGTATGCCAATGACTGGGCGGCTTTGAAAACAGGTCCTGAGGTGTACGACCCTGAGTTCTCAGAGACGACAGACCGCCCTACCAAGAGAAGGAGAGTGGGTTAGTAAACAATAACAATCACTGTGCAGTACGACTACGTGTTCTTGATTCTTCTTGGTTCGCCATCTTCACAATTTTCCAGGGTTTTTCTACCTCATGTTTTCCCTGAAAAAAGAATGTTAGTCATGCTGAACACATTCTGGTAGTTTTCTCAGGTGAGTACCAATCAAGAGGAGGAATCAAGAGGAGGAACATTTAATGAATTGACAATTTAATCCCTATTCGACTACGGCTAACCTTAGTAATTTCCTTACATTTAAGAAAAAAAAAAATTCTCTTTCTATTCTCTCTTTTTGCCTCCCTTCTCACACTGTCATACATGATGACGCTTTCTATCGTACTAACCCCCTCAGTTCCCATCTTATCGGTCCTTAAGATTTTTTCAGCCCCCATACTGCCCCCCATTTATGGTTCTACTGAACCCCAACGGCAGAGACTTTGCAAACACAGGAGGAATGATTCTGTCATCATCCTTGTACTAGACACACAACAATACCAGTTACAATCCCAGACCGTTCACCTTTAGGGTTTTTTACACCCCAGTTTTCCCGATAATCAGGTGAAGAGACAGACTTGGCGACATATGCAGTAACATGCTCCATCCTCACAACGTGGACGTCCCAATAGGTTTCTCAATATCTATAGAGTTAATGTATTATGTGATTATAAAAAAAAAATTAATGTATTGCTTCATTATATATAAAAAAAAAAACCTCATGCATGTATTTGTAAAGGCCACCAACTTTCGACGCTTCGTCTGGAAACTAGGCGTTTCGACATGGCCTTGGAGTCGCGCGGTTGTCTCGTCAGGATAGTCGTTTATCGAACGACGTACTGTCATACGTCGCACCCATGCAAATCATCGCAGTGTTTAGCGACAATCCCCCGTCACCCTCGTGTGGACTTTCTTAATCGCCAAATACCTAGAGACAGCGCAAAGCCAATGTAAGATCCCACGTGACCACTACGTGGTCACACGATGACTAAGCATCCAACACCTTATGAGTCGAGTTGGGATCTTACAATCCCACCTCTTTCCGCAATAGTTTAGTGGCTAGAATTTCCGCCTGGTTGGACTATGCCTCCACTGGGAGGACTTGGACTATGCCTCCGGCTCGGAGGACCTCTGTGATTGTGGATTTGAGGTTGAAGTCGCGGTTCTGAGAGTAGGACGAAAACTGCTGGCTCTGGGGGGCAGCGATTTGCGGGGAGTCATTGGGCTGTTTAACCACCAGTGGTGGGACCACAAGCTGAAGTGTTGGTGTGGTGAAAAACTAAAAGGTGGGAGGATAGGGCGTGCTTATATGTTGTCATCGACAGTCTAAATTAAGGTTCTTGTTCACACACACAAGGCTGTAGTAGCCAAAGGCTAATATGTTGTTAAATGGTAAGACAGTTTATTGGTAACGATATATACGTGATATGAGTCTCTATATATATTACACGCCAGGTGGCGGTGGCGAGACCACCGCTGCCTTGAAGGACCTTGTCGATGATATGAGTATCATCTAGAAACGATATGGTTCAGTGGCGGTGGCGAGTGCATTAGAGTTCGGGACGAAGGTTAGAGTTGCCTGGAATCCCTCACAAGGCATGTTATGTTTTGGGCTAAATGAAGGGGGCGATTGTTCACCCTGAAACAGCTGATATTAATGTCACAGTCTGAATGTCTGAATGAGACATTCACGAGGCTATTAGAGTAAGTGAATGTATCAGGTCCTATTTTGCGCGTCTTAAATTGACGATTTGAGGAGAAAAAAAGGTAGAGTACGGAATATACGTCCCTTGAGTGGTACCAAAATGCTCGTGTGTACAAGCTGAATCTAATGGTATTTCGTTAAACTGCCTTTCATCAAAATTCAATGTGTTGTTGTCGTCTATAGATTTCATCCATTTTGTGAAATAAGGAAGCTTTGAAGTCCAGGGTTAGGGGTAGAAGCGGCTAATGTTAGTACCAAATAGCTGACATACAAGGAGAACAATTGGGCGTCGTTGGTCCTTTGTGTAGTAGTCATCACAACTCACCTAAAGCTTCAAAACTTGGCTTAATTCGTAGACAGGGCAGTAGGGGGTATGCACCTGTTTTAATCTTGTCGAGTGGCAATCGATTGACGTAGTCCGTTACTTTCAAATCTTGGGTTAGTAAAACAGCAAAATGAAACCTCAGTCATCCACTCGTCACACCCCAGGGGCAACGGCAATAGTCGAGGAGGAAGCCCTGTTAAGACAGTGGAGTATCGAGGCACCTGGTGGGTCTCCACGGAAAATAACTCAGGTCGTGAGAGGCTGAGTAATCCACCTTTGTCGTAGGTTGTCATCCACGGATCGAAACCCTAGTCGGTACTTACTTCAGAACAGCACCGGATGTTCGCTCAGAAGGCTGGTAAGGCGCTGTAGAGGAAAACGTGTCAAAGATTCAATTAAAACACCACACACTCTGACAACCATCCAAGCAAGTATGCATTGGCTGTTTATCAGAGAGTGGGAGAACATTATAGGAAAACCAAGACACCGAACGAAGTCGGTGCCTCCTTCGCTTTATATACCATGTCGATCAGCAATCTTCATGTGAGTTTGAGACAGGACAGTGCTCTATCAGAAACCTCCCAATAGAACCTAGATTCTTACACCTTGTCCACATCTGCCCAGGTCAAGTGGTCTTCGTCTCGAAGACTTACTTGAATAAACTAGACATTGTAACAACAAGTGACAAGTGTAAGAATCTAGTTCAAAACACATGCCCAGGAACTGACACAATCACTGATTTTATCTCGAAAATTTGAGGACAGCGTTGTAGCAAACCGTTTTTATGAAGCGCAGGGACGTATCTGCCCAGGTCTGTCAGTGTTGTCGGTTCGAGAACCTGACAGAAACAAGAACAGTCACTGAATGAATAAATAATGTCCCAAGTTTCATAAAAATGTCTAACACTTGAGCGAGTGTCAGAAACGCTGATAGACGAAGGTCCGGGGAGGAACCAAAGTCTTAATCCTTAGGTAGTAATGTATCGGAATCACTTGACCTAAGAGGGGAACGGGGAGCAATAGAAGCAGAACATAACTAAATAGGTTCCAGCTTCTCCAATGACAGACGAAACTGCCCGAGTAACAGAACAAGCAGACGGAAACAGGAGGCGTTCCCAGGTACAGGGAAACAGAAGTCAACAGCAGAAAAAATCTGGACTTCAAAGCTTCCTTATTTCACATCTGGTGGACGACACCGGAATCGGACCGGGGACCTCGCGCATCGTAGCTCGGGGGCTATGGACGAAAGGACATGGTCCGAGAGAATGTCACGCCGGGCAAAAACGATAGGAAGAGGAGCAGGGGCGGTCAAATGGGAATGCGCGGAAGTAGCGTGCCCAGGAGACGGAGAAACAGGGGGAGGGGGGATCCAGTAGGAGGGGAATGAAGTGCCACCATAGTCAGGATGGAGAAATTCCGCTATATCATCAAGGTGACGAAATAGAGACGCATCTCTGGGCGGGGGAAACTCATGCCCAGGAGACACATGGGTAGGAGGGTACTCCTGCCCAGGGAACACAGGGGTCGGGGACCGCATGCGAGTGAAGAAGTGGGTTGCTCGTGTACACAGGAGCTGGCGACGGGATTCTAGCGGGCAAAGCGCGCTCTTCACGAGGTTGAGGTGCCTCGTGCGGATCTTGACTTCGTTACTTTCCTTTTTGGAACAGCACCGAAGGTCCAGTTGTTCAGCGGAAAGCAAAACACGGAGAACAGAGGAAAAACAAGACACCGAACGAAGTCGGTGCCTCCTTCGCTTTATATACCATGTCGATCAGCAATCTTCATGTGAGTTTGAGACAGGACAGTGCTCTATCAGAAACCTCCCAATAGAACCTAGATTCTTACACCTTGTCCACACATTTAAAAACACAAACCTTAACCGCAATAAGGCCGCTATTTTGGGCAATTAATTTGACCGATTCAAAACCGACCGTGTAAATTAGCCAGGCGAAAATATGCAAGCTTTGAACGTTACTAAGGATAGAGTTGTGTCTGATACACCATGGTTGATAATGTACGAGTACATACGATACACAGACACACCATCAACACAATACACTGGAGAGTGTCAAGACGAGTAGACACAAAAAGTTAAGTGGAAAGGTGGTACCTCTTGTGTGTGTCTATATCCGAGACTTCCGTACATCCCGAACTAAGTTCTCTGCGGATTTGGGATGAGACGTAGCATTTCTGGCTCACAGAGCAATCACATATTCTGGCTTAACTCTTGTTATCGATGCCTGAATTCAGCCATTCTTGGTGTCTTTAGATTCAGAATTTTCTCCTGGGGATCATGAATGTATCAGTGATAATTTCCCTTCTTTATCGCGTGATATAACTCACATCATGACATGTGAGTGCCTGCAGGACCTTTCTGAAGTTGGTCAAATGTGAAAGGACGAAGGTAACGGATGTACATACAGTACGAGTACAGAACAGTACTCGTACTCGTACTCCTGCTGTATCGTAGTGCGTTTATTGGTTGATGACATCTCTTCTTTCACCGGCGCTTTTTGCTTTGAAAACAACAGACGAGGCCTGAACAAACTGGCAAATTCAGCCGACGCGTCTGGACATATTGTAAACTGTTGCAAACTGGAGAAAATAGCCGCTAACCTCAAGTGGACTATGAAACTTGCCTTTTCGTTTCTGGGGAGCCATGACAGTCTTCTTAGATTCTTTGTTTCTCGTCACGTGATGCATTGATGGCCGTATAGGATGTGCAGAGTTCAACAGTCAAGACTTGGGCGATCTCCTCGAACAATGTTATCAGGGTGCTGGCAAATGGACAGCAGTGGCCGCAGATTGGTGGTCATTATTGTGGCCCAAGCTACGTGCTACTGGCTTAGCTCATCACCATCCCAGAACAGTATGTAGAGGCATCGAGCAGGTAAATACTAGAACGTGTCTCGTATCAGAATCGCCGCAGCAGTGACAAGTGTGCAATTAATACCGTTCTACTCTCATTGTCTACTTGTATCTGACTCCAACAATATAGTAAAGTCCACATTTATTGGTATGCTTCCTGCTCTGACCCACCACCTTTTCAGAGTGTTGAATGGAATAAGGTGGGTGACAACTCACTGTTTCCATTCAAAGGGACAAATTCATCCAAGGAGTGAATTTGGTCAGGCTGATGCCCTACTCAGTCGGGCTCTCCATAAGGGTGCGTGGCCTCTCCTGATGAGTCCCTCTGATAGAGACTAGAGGCTGATCGTCGGAACGTCCTTCCCGAAAGTGATGTGTAAATCGTTATTGTTATTTGTTATATAGCTAAATGTTGCTTGTACTTTATTGAACACAAAGTGCTGTCTAACTACCTTTTGTTTGACTCCCTGTAATACCTGTCTTCACTTCTCCGCCTCAAGTCTTTGCCATATTTGATGAACACACCGGTGGCCAACAAAGGCAGAAGAGAAATGCATCCGACAGTGATATACACGTTTTGAAGCCCCACATTCTCGATCCACGGCGTCTGGGCAAACACCATGATCATCCCAAAGACGTTTCTGACGACAATGACGCCGATAAACGCGTCGGCAACAATGTTCTTGTAACTGTCGAGCAGATACGTCAACACAATCGCTCCAGAAGATCCGAAACCGAACATGATGACGGCAAATCCAACAGTGGGAACCATCCAATGAAATCCATGCGCAATGGGGATTCCAAACAGAAACACGCCAATAGTGAGAGTCAGGTTTGCAGGCAATAAACCCCAGAGTCTCATTTCTGGCTCATACAACCCTCCATTACGCCTAGACATCCATAGGATAGTCACATCACTGAACCAACCTCCATATATGGATCCAAGGGCCATACCAATGAAAGGAGCAATGTTGACGTTACCTATTGCCGCCGAGGAAAAGTTGTAGGGCTCTTCGGCAAATCTATCGGCTACAGTAGTTGTAGCCATAGCTAACCAAGTGAGCATGAATCCATATTGGACAGCAACGAATGTGACGATTGGATAAGCGAATAAGGTGATGAAAGGCGTGTACATTCTACGTCCAAAGTCACGCCAGCTTCCAGGAGTGTATGTGATGAGAGCCAGGCGTTGTGAGAGTGTCTTCTTGGGGTAATAGAGTGTGTCTTGACCATCTAAAGAAGGTGGTGTTGTAGAAGTGGCAGGAGTTGTGGAAGCTGTTGGATCATTGTCAGAAGCCATGGATATACTCTCCAGGTGTTCCACCGCACGTTTGTGAGCCCCCCGATCTTCACCAATGCCCTGTCTGACTCCTACTAGCACTTCCGATGTTTTCCCTGGCTCATACTTAGTTTCCTCGAAAAACAACACTGTAGCTAGGAATTGTACCCCTGTAATTATGGAAATGATAATGTAGACCCATCTCCATCCCAGATTCATAGTGATGTAGCCCGCCGGCACCATGATCAAGAAGTTACCGACGTCCACAACAGCCATGTAGATTCCATTACAAGTACCTCTCTGGTGAACAAAGTAGAGATCGGCGACTGTCATTTGAATGATTGTCTCTGTAACACTGGTGGCCATACCCTGAATCAAATTCGACCCGTACAACTCGCCCACAGTGCTCATTTCTGCCATCCAAGCCGCCGTAGCTAGAGCGATAGCCGAAGAAACGAGATAAACGGGCCGTTTTCCAAATTTCTCGGCAAAGGGGATCATTAGAGGACAGCCTAGACCCAGACCTGCTACAGAAAGCGCGTATCCGTTGTTTTGTTGCTCGATAGTCCATCCTAGTTCGTCATGTTGAGGAGTCCAAAAAACTGTACTTGCACAATTGGCGGTGAAAGCCATGAGAGTGAAAAAACAGACAATGAAGAAGTTGACGTTCTTGCGTATCCACGACCAATTGAGCGGTTCATTGGGGTCTGCTGAAGGTGTAGGTTGAAGGATGATGCTCGAAGAGCCCTTTGTTTCCAAAAAGACCGTTCCAGGAGGCTCCCCTAAAGAGGTGGTGGACGTTGTTGATGGTGTAGACATGATGATCAGGATTCTATCGTCTACACGCTACTTATACACGGCTGGAGAAATTGCTTCCCCACGTTTTAGTGCGGAATGCGTTGTACAATAGTATCCCCCTTGCGGATTTCACCCTATTGTCTTCCAGGGCGTATTCTTCAAAGACAGCACTTAGGGAGACTATGAAAGTTGAGCAGACTTGGACGGCTGTTACGTAAGTCGTTACTACCTCATTTGAAGGTATATCACGACTCTTGAGCTCTGTGAAGGTTGTGGCGTTAGACAGGGATAAACCCTCGAGGGGATACACCTAGTGATGGCGTGACTTCACTCTAGACCGACTAAGGGCATTCTCTAGTCGTTTGGAACCTGTTCATATCACTCCACGGTTGTCTAACAGTGACTCCTCACTCACTGTGAAATGTGGGCATGGGCTTTTCGGGCGGTTAACACACTTAGTCACTGTATGTAACCCCATTCCACTAGTCTGTTCCTCCCCTTAGACTAGTGATGATAAGTGTGGAACTTCTACCGCCAGGTCTGAAGAGGAACACGGACATGTCTAGAGTTGTAAAGGCTCTACAGTACAAGTCCACATTCTTGATCCTCGGGTGTGCCGAGGTCTGAGTGTGGGGAATGTGTACTTGTATAGCTACAGGTACAGTACTGTGGTGTTTAGTCGAATGGTAGAGACTCTGTAACATCTCACCGTAAATGCACAAACTACTCGACTGACCATATTACTTAGCGTTTCTTCATGTCGCATAGCATCACTTCGTCTCATACTTTGTGTCGTAGCAGAAGTAATAGCCTGACAGCTTAACGAATATACGTTCCCATGGTATAAAACCGCACAGGTCACGTGATAACACTCAAAGTTGCCGGCAGTCAGAAAACTCAACCCTCTTGGACCCTCCGAACCTCCACTCTCAAGGACCCAAAACACCTCCCCCCCACGCGTGCGGCTCGGAAATAATGACCACCTTAAATTGGGGTGAGTGGAAAATGTACCAGAAGTCAGGACATAATACTCTGATAGACTTGAGAGTGTGATGGTTGAAAAGAGGAGATTTTTCCGATCAAGATGGTACCGCTATTCCATAGTTTTAGTGACATTGCACGTGTACAAGTCAGGTGCTAGAAATCCACCCACCGCGGAATCCTGTCAAAAGTGATATCAAAAGTGTCTCCAGGGTCTGGCCATTTAGATGGTACTATCCATATTACAATCAAATCAGTATCCATTGTGTTGTTCTTCGTCGAGCTTCGGCCACCAAATAAGGTGGACTGCGCAAAGTGAATTTCAGAGCCGCATACCTACAATACAATTACGAGTAGGGGTATCCAGGTTAGGCGTGATTCTGTAATGTCCTGTAATGAACAGATCAAGATGTTTGGCAGGTTGTGATGTCAGAACTGATGATGGCAATGGATAGTAATATCCACACCGCCAAACTCAGCTCATTCCAACAGCACAACAAACCCCCTCCTCAGCTGTCATCATAGCTGTATCTGAGAACACTCTTGTAGTTATTACGTACAAGTGTGTAGAAGTACCGGTACGAGTACAGCACGTTAAGATTTCGTAACCAAGATACTCAGCCGAAAAAGACGGTACTTGTTCCGATATCGGCGTTGTTGTGCAGGTACTCGTACTTGTACTCGTACAAGTACAAGTACTTGTAGACAGACTAAACGTACCGGTAGTTTTATCTTTAAACACGTGTACTTGTAGTCTACTGTAGGCAACACAGCTCGTGTTTTTTTTTCTTTCTTACAAGTACGAGTACCATCGCCACCTGTTTAACACTCACAATCTCCACAAACTCCTCACACCCTCATTGCACCCCCAAAATCACACCCGCATACTAATTCTTATCCCCCCACTCAGTCACGTGACCAACAACCTTCTATATGATGAATAATTGCACACATGACTAATTCACCGTACCTGTAGATCCCCGTGTGGCACGGCTGACTGGCAAAACTGTAAAACTCTACTCCAAACGTTGCTCTGAACTTTGCCGGAGGGGACGGACAAATGAGCGTGAAGAATTACGGACCCTGGCCGTGCACCAGATATGCTTGTAATCTGCAACCGGTGTGTGGGGCGAACGGGTGCGGGGTAGATGGTGCGAATAGGGTTCTGATAAGAAGTGGTGGAAAAGTGTCTGCTGAGTCTCATAGAGTACGTAGCCTACTTTTGACGGCGTAGTAATACTCAGCGGGCTTCAAAGTGTATACTTAGCACTTTAAACTGCAGTTATATGCTATCATTCACGTTCTATCAATCACCGGCTAATATCCACAGCCGAACCAGATGCGGCGGGTTCTGGTGTAGAGTTTGAAATATGCAAGGGAAAACCCTAAAGTTCAGCCACAAGGCCAATTAAATGATAGTGTAATCAGTAAATGGGCGGGTAGTTACCTGAGGATTGAGTGATGGAAACGGGGAAAGAGACAGCTCGCCTGGCATTTCAAACACCGCTGATATCATCGGTGCCACAAAAACCACACCTCGCCTAACAAAAACGAGCAAATATGGAATCCCGATAGAACCTGAGATGCACCGATTAAAGTCCGTAATCTCGTAACTCTAGAGAAGTTTATTAATGAACCCTAACCTCGACTCTGGGGTAAATGCATCCGCTGTTGGGATGCCAAGATTTTGGGACTATGATGACAATTGTTGCTTGTGTAAGATGTAGTTGTCGGAACAAGATGGGACTTTTCTCATTCGGTTTGAAATCACAGGATTCGTTGATTTACCCTGTTTTTCTGGAAGTAACGCCCTCCCCCGATGGTCTGGCTACACCTTCCTCATTAGGACTGCATGTTGGACGCATCACCTGCATCGGCACATGCATATCTGCATCTATCCGCATAACAATGTGGGGCGAGTTTTCCAGCCAAATTGAATAATCAACACAAATGAATAGCTGTGACGGAAGAGAAAAAAAAGACATATAAGACGGCGAGCAGACCCTCTATTTTCTCTCCACACAGCAACAGCTACTACTACTACAACAACAACAACATCTTCACCATGACTCCCCACCCTTTTGATCAGCTCTCTGTCCAGGAGATGGAGCGAGTTGTGCGAGTGGTCAAGTCCAACCATTCCGGCAAGTCTCTGCATCTCAAGTCCATTGGCACCGAGGAGCCTCCCAAGGCTCTGATGGCTCCCTTCCTTGCTGCCAAGCGAGCCGGTAAGAACCCCGTTCCTCCTCCTCGACTTGCTCATGTCATCTACTACGTTCTTGAGGACAAGCTTGTCAACCAGTGCTGGATTGATGTTCCTTCTGCCAAGGTTGTCAAGTCCGAGGTCCTGAAGAAGGGCATCCACCCTCCCATTGATCCCTGGGAGGCCAACGAGGCCTTTGAGGCTGCCTGGGAGCACCCTCTTGTCCAGGACGCCATCAAGAAGTGTGGTCTCACTCATCTGAAGGAGAACCTCACCATTGACGGATGGATGTACGGTTGTGATAGCGAGATTGACATGCCTCGGTACCTGCAGATGCTTGTCTACTGCCGAGATCCCAAGACCAACCACCAGGATTCCAACATGTACGCCTTCCCCGTTCCCTTTGTTCCCGTCTACGACGTTCTTGAGAAGAAGCTCGTCCGAGTCGACTACTGCGCCACTGGAGGTGATGACGATGATGCTGCCGTCGAGGGAGTTGGCAACTACGACACTCGACAGGAGGGCAAGAACTGCATTGAGCACTGTGTCACCAACGACTACCTTCCCGAGCTTCAGGATAAGCTGCGAACCGATCTCAAGCCTTACAACGTGATCCAGCCCGATGGACCTTCCTACCACATTGACCAGGACGGTTACATCAACTGGCAGAAGTGGCACTTCAAGGTCGGATTCACTCCTCGAGAGGGTCTGGTCATCCACGATGTCCACTACGACGGCCGATCCACCTTTTACCGACTCTCCATGTCTGAGATGGCTGTTCCTTACGCCGATCCTCGACCTCCTCTTCACCGAAAGATGGCCTTTGACTTTGGCGATTGCGGTGGAGGAAAGTGTGCCAACGAGCTGACTCTGGGCTGTGACTGTCTTGGTACTATCCGATACTTTGACGGTAACGTCTGTGACCCCGAGGGTAACGTGTTCACCCGAAAGAACGTTATCTGCATGCACGAGCAGGATGACGGTATCGGATGGAAGCACACCAACTACCGAACCGACGTTGTTGCCATCACCCGTCGACGAATTCTCGTTCTGCAGACCATTCTGACCGTCGGCAACTACGAGTACATCTTTGCCTGGCACTTTGACCAGTCTGCCGGAATCCAGCTGGAGATCCGAGCCACTGGTATTGTCTCCACCCAGCTCATTGATGCTGGCAAGAAGTCCAAGTTCGGCACCATTGTCTCTCCCGGTGTCATGGCCGCTTCTCATCAGCACATTTTCAACGTGCGAATGGACCCTGCCATTGACGGCCACCAGAACACCATTGTTGTCAACGACACCGTCTCTCTGCCCTGGGACGCCAAGAACCCCCACGGAATCGCCTTTGAGAACACAAAGACCCCCATTGAGAAGTCGTGCTACCTGGACTCGGACATCCAGAAGAACAGATACATCAAGATCTGTAACGAGAACAAGATCAACCCTGTCTCCGGTAACCCCGTCGGATACAAGGTCGGAGGTCTTGCCACCGCCATGCTGTACGCCCAGCCCGGCTCTGTCTCTCGAAACCGAGCCGCCTTTGCCACCCACCACTACTGGGTCACCAAGTACAAGGACCAGGAGCTGTTTGCCGGCGGAGTGTGGACCAACCAGTCTGCCAACGAGGTCGGAGGAGTCCAGGACGCCATTGCTCGAAACGAGAACGTGCGAAACGAGGATGTGGTTCTGTGGCACTCCTTTGGTCTCACCCACCACCCCCGAGTCGAGGACTTCCCCGTCATGCCTTGCGAGATTATGAAGATCCACCTGTCGCCCAACGACTTCTTCACCGGCAACCCCTCTGTCGATGTGCCCAAGTCCAACCAGACCTTCAACCGATCCGTCGAGGTCAAGGACTGCCGATCTTGCAAGATCTAGAAGTGGCAGCTTTTTGTGTAAATGTTGTAAATGATTATGTAAATGAAAAAATTAAGTCCAATGATACTGAGTGAGTGTGGTGTACGAGTACTAGTGGTGACGATGAGCAATGCCTAGTGAGTCAATTTAAGAGCTCTACAGTAAACCAGAGTAGAAAGAGCACACTGGGCAATGAAAACGAATACAGGACATACTCACAACCTTTAAGGTATACGTGTCCTGTCAAGGGTGTACGTGTAATAGGACACGTGACCCACAGTGTGGACACAAACACAATAAGGTGTCTGATGTTGAGGACGGAAGCCGTAGCTATTGAGTCATAGCTGTTTTGTCATGGCCGTTGTCTTCTGTGCTGTCTGTGCTGTTGTTATGTACTCACTGTGTGCCGCTCTGTAAAGCGATGTGTAAGAGAAAGAGTCCGAATCTGAACTTCCCTCTAATTGTAAGAATCTATATATATACTGTAGTGCAATTTGACCAGTCAAGTAACACTATGCCGCCCAGACGTCACGGAGCTTAGGTGGTATCAATTTAGCAGCATGTTAGTCATGCTGCATTGAACACATTCTGGTAGTTTTCTCATATTCTATAGAGTTTAATGTATTGCTTCATTATAAAAAGCAGCGAGATCGTTCTCGTAACTTACAGTATATTCTTCTAGCTGCCGAAAAAGTGTCGATGGATATGATCGTTTTTACCCAACAAAAGTTCAACTAAAATCCTAGCCATCTTCAGCCGCATACTCGGACAAAAATCATGCATAAGAAAAAAAGCATAAGCTCTGCACTGGGAACACAGCACCACTCTGTGTAGCACGTCTTCCATCAACCAATCCACTATGATGCCATCACAACAAGGACACTGACAAGGCCACATTTGATTCGATAGGCTTCAACGATCATCAAGTGATACCGCCTACCGTCTAATTCGATCTACGAGTGGTTCTCTCTGCTTGGGTGCACCAACCATTACACTCAAACACAAACATCCACATTCCTAGATACCACAACAAGACGCCTGTTTTACGAAGGTGATCACGAGATACCCGCGATAACATAGCGGTACACCATACTTTCACTATTCTGAGTCGTTTCTTGATCACAGACGCTCAGATTCTTGCTGATACCCATTATTTAGCAACCTGCCCTTGGGGTCAGATCACAGACGCCAGTTGTACGATTTCTGGCGGATGAGAGACACATAAAGCTGCCTTTGTGCTATATCCGCCCTCTGTTTTCCAGTCGATGCTGTTTCTTGACGTCACACCACGTCAATCAACCTCAACACAGCCGCCAAGTCCCAGTGTCCAAATCATTTGGTTCCGTGCTGGTGTGCCGAATCAAATCGCTATCCCATGGAGATTGCTTTGTGAACAACCCGGCAGCTTGTGACCTCCCAAAAGTGCTCTCTGTCGGACAGTCCAGGTTTCATTGAACAGCTAATCACGATTTCAGGATGAATTTGATGAAGGATCTTGATAAGAGCGAAACGAGCTGAATAAAATCTAAACTACAGCCGAAAGCATTTTATCCTGCTCGGATAGCGATTCTAATGAGTATCTGGCGCTCAGAGCGTGTTTGCGATTTTATTGGTGTCGTATCAATGAATCTCGAAATGGAGAAAATCATCAGACCCACAGAATACTGCCAATAAAATCTGATCAACGTGATGAAGCTACTTGATAGATTCCTCAGCTCAATAGGTACCTACTGACTACTCATTTTGATAGATCCCTGCTATATTCGTCTCCCTAATACTTAATTACCATCTGTGAACCCTGAGAAACACCCATGCTGACTGAATAAAATCCAAAACGCGGTCAGATGCTCTGGATGTCTTGTCAATGACTACGAGCTGCTAACTGATCTGCTTCTTCTGTCGTAGAGATTTGATTGGGGCTCTTCTAGCAGTTTCAGAATTCCACTTGGGTCAGACATGAGGAAAGTTCAAGAATAGCTGTAAACTCGACTTTGTAAATATGACAGGCATGTCTAATGAACAATGGAGTCCCCATTTGATGATGCAGACCATCGTTGTCGTTATTGGCCGAGATGGACTGTGAAAACTCCTGCTAGTTGATGGAGCCCCAAATTAGTTGGCTTTATTTTAAGTAGTGCAAAAGGGAGGTCAACTAAATAGTTGGATTCTTACCATGCATAAAACACGCACTGGAAGCTAAACACCACCTCTCACACGACCTTTCATCAACCAATCCACTATGATGTCATCAAAGCAAGGACATTACCACGGCCATATTTGATTCGATCGGCCTCAAAGGCGATCACGTGATACTACGTTTACCGTGAACCGGCTTACGAATCGTTGTACGAACACGGCGCAGCAGCAAACACACAAACACCGTCACATTTCTACAGTTCACAAGACGTCATATTGCGATTACCACCACGAGATACCCAAGGCAGTACAGAAGGATATCACACTCTATCTGCAGTTATTCCGACAGCCGAGCTCTCGTTACTGTAGCCTGATACCAGGATTCCGTGGTTTGATTTCACATCCAAGGGTTCCCTAGATTAGCTAGCACTACTTGTACAAGCACCCTCAGGCTTTGACAGATACTAACAGTTGAAATACGCTCTTCAAAGTAATACCACTGGACTGCTAGAGTCGCACATTCTCCAACCATCTACTTTTGATGTTATTCGGATCGATACTTGGAGAGATAGGCGCGTCAGGGTTAGACTACGCAGTGTACACTGTTACATTAAGAAGGTAATGGAAGGTCATGGAAGGTCTCGGACGGCTCTGAATTATCGTGTAGGGCTAAATAAGGCCATGGAAGGTCATGGAAGGTCATGGAAGGTCATGGGGCCAAATAAGGACATGGAAGGTCATGGGGCCAAATAAGGTCGTGGAATGTCATGGAATGTCATGGAACGTCATGAGGCCAAATAAGGTCGTCGAAGGTCATGGAAGGCCATGGAATGTTATGGAAGGTCATCTGATATACCACCTTGGACTTTTGAGGCTGTACAAGTCTTGACACGTACATACGACAAATCAAATGGGGCTTCGAATTATCTAGCAGGGGAGATACGAAAATGAGAGTGGTATCATTTGAGAGCTCTAGTCCTTCTTATTACAGCAATGCGTGTTTTACTACATTAGCATACTTCTATATCGCTTTGGAGTATGTCCTTGCGCGTGCGACTCATTTCCATCAACCAACCCATTACGATGCCATCTACACAAAAGCACTATGAAGGATATTTGATTCAACAGGCCTCGAAGACAACAACGCAACACCACCTCTGATGATAATCGACCTACAAGTACAAGCTGTTCTGTGTCCGGTTCCATTCCCCACACAGAAACACAGATACCTACTACGTCCTAAGATACCACGACAAGACACATGTCACACCGAGGTCAGCCAGAGAAACCCTCACAGTGATGCTACCGAGTGATACACCAGTGACTCATGACCTTTTTACCTTGTGATGTCTATAGCTCGCCCAATGTAGCAGACACTGACGAGGGTGGGGAGGTTCTGCGACACCCCAGGCAACGTTGGATACCATCGAGAAGTATACCTCATGATACCACCTTTCATGATCTTCTTGGTTCTACAGCTGCGACAACGATTACCGGGGCCATTTGAGGCTACAACGCCACTAAGTTGTGAGCTGTTCCGGACATGGCCGCAACAGTCAAAAACGGTGGTTGAAGTTGATTGAGAGGCTGAAAAGGTCATGTGTGCGCGAAATGTTGATTTCTGGTTAGGATTCTGAGTGTGCAGTTGCTTTCAGAACTGTTCCAATGTCATTTTGTGATAGCTAATCGTTGTTCCCTTCGTCTGATCACCACAGCACAACTTGTGCATCAGGCAATGAAAGAAAAGTGCCTGTGAAGCGAAGTTTATGGAAACCGGTATGGAACGGATTCAACAGATCCTGGGATTGTAACAGTGAGTCTGTTTCGGCTTTTGAGATTTTATTGATCAAGTTACCAGACTTTACTGATGCCAACATAACTAAATCTTCATATGTGCGGAACTCGGCGAATCAATTCCAAATAACAGTAGAAAGCAGTTGGTTTTAGTTGGGTAGCTGTGATATCACCCATAGTGTCAGATTAGGAGTGTTATCGATTTTATTGGTGAAGTTCGACAACCTGGCACAATGCGCCGGATCGGTAAAGACGTTGAACACGGTCAATAAAAACCATTTCCATCAAGAGAGCTATCCATCAGATTCACATGCTCAACAGCTTTCTAACAACTACACTGGACAGCGAATCCCCTCTCAATCAATGTTGCTGCTGCAGAATCTCCATTTATACGAAATGAAAAACACCAGTGCAGGCTGAAAAAAATCCAAACCACGTCTCAATGGCTCTGGTTATCTTGTGGCTGACTACAAGCTTCTATCTGATCTGCTTCTGCTTTCGTAGCGATTTTATTGGCGCTCTTCAAGCATTTTCAGAATCTCAATAGAGTGAGGTATAGATGAGAAACTAGGAAAGCTGAAAAACAGCTGTAAATTATATCTGCAGTGGCGTAAGCAGCGGTGGGGGACTTCTAGACATGTCAGTCATGTTTGATGAACAGCGGAGTCCCCACAATGTGCCCAAGCAGTCCTTCTTGGTGTAGGACTAGCCAAATAATAAGCTCGTTCCTGAGCACTGAAAAAAATCCAAAACCAAGATTAAAAGACACCGTTCTGATCGTACAGTGTCGGCGCCCATTTCAGAGACACACCCTCGTCTATCAAGTCAGTATTCGCTCTGTATCATCTGCGACATGCCAGCTTTGATGGATATAACATAATATGGAGATTAACTGGTCACTAATGGAGATAGAAACTTTGAAACTACTCAGAATCATCACGTGTGCCATTGCACATCTATCGGTCTACCAGCGAGATCGTTATCGTTACTTCTATTCTTCTTTCTGCCGAAAAGGTGTCAATGGATATGATCGTTTTTGCATAACAAAACCCTAACTAGATAATCAACTATTGTTATTCAGATACTTGGTTACATATCGTGCATAATTCATGCACTGGGAACACAGCCCCACTCTGTTTGAACACAACACCACTCTGTGTAGCGCCTTCCATCAACCAATCCAACACAATGCCATCAAAACAAGGACATTACTAGGGTCTTGTTTGATTCGATAGGCTTCGACGATCATCGTGTGAGACCACTTACCGTGCAATTCGATCTACGAGTTGTTCTCTGCTAGGGTGCACCAACCATTGCACTCAAACACAAACATCCACATTACTGGATACCACAACAAGACGCCTGTCTTACGAATGTGATCACGAGATACCCACGATAACACAAAGGGACATCATACCCTCACTATGTCAACTCGTTTTTTGTTCTCGGACACCCAAATTCTTGCTGATACCCATTATATAGCAACATGCCCTTCAGGTCAGGTAACAGAGACCAGTGGTACGATCTCTGGCGGATCAACTACAAATCAGACAGCATTTGTGTTGCAACACCCTCTATTTTCCAGCCGATGCTGTTTCTTGACGTGACACCACGTGAATCGGCCTCAACACAGCCGGCAAATCTCAGTGGCTAAATTATCTGGTTCCGTGCTGGGAACTCAAACAGAAGTATTATCCCATGGGGACTACTATGAGAACAATCTGACAGTCCGTGACTTCCCAAAAGTACACTTTCCCAGACAGCCAAGACTTTATCAATCAGCTTACCACGATTTTTGGATGACCTTGATGAAGAATCTTCTCAGGCGCGAAACAAGCTGAATAAAATCCAAACTGCAGCCGAATGCATACCGTATTGCTTGGATAACGATCTTCATGCGTATTTAGCGGTATGAGAGTGTTTGCGATTTTATTGGCGTCTTTTCGACCCATCCCAAAATAGAGAAAATCATCAGACACACAGAACATAGCCAATAAATTCTGATCACCGCGGGTAAGCTACGCGATAGATTCCTCCGCTCAATAGGCAATTACTGGTTACTCAATTCTGTCGATCTTTGTAATATTCGCCTCCCTACTCCTTATTCACCATTTGTGAGTCACGAAAATCACCGGCGCTGGATGAAAAAAATCCAAAACGAGCCTAGTTGGCTATAGTTGTCTTGTCGCTAGTCCTTGTAATCTATCGGATCTTCTTTTAAAGTCATGGGGATTTTATTGGTGCTCTCCACCCAAGTCAAGGCTTGACGTGAGGGGCGCATAGATGATAAGGTGGTGGACATCTCAGAGCTGTTCTAATCACAGCTGATTTGGAGGTGACAACTTCAGGGAGCTCTGAAGTCTCATTAATCGTTGATTGAACACCATACAACCATGTACCATGTTTACACGTCGGCTTACGAGTTACCTTCATTTTGAGGTTTGGATGTCCCCTGAACTCTCCAGCTGGTCTTCTAGAAGTACAAATAGCTGTTAGTTGAATGGTCGTCACTCAAGGTGTCTTGTGCTTTCATTTCTTTGTGATAGTTCAAATATTGGCGTTGAGCAACTGGATTGCCTGAAATGTCGGTGAGGCTGCCAAAATCACCCATCATTGTAGATTTGACACTCAAGCAAAACTTCAGGGGAAACCGATTTCGGTACACAAGTAAGGGGGAGTAAAAATAACATAATGAGACACTACTTGCTCTAAAATCGTCAAAACTGGAGGACTTTTTAAATTTCCGATGGGCATTTTTCGAGAACCTGAGAGGTAGCCACGAAAACTGGTTTCATTTGGCGAAAAGAGGTCGGATTCGCAGAAAATTTGAACCACATAGAATTACGGCCTAGATGAGTCGGAAGACATCATCAGTCACGTGATTTCTATCTTACCTGCAGGCTGAAGTGTGAATAACCAGTGATATGTGCTGTTATCGATTACGATCCTCGGACAACGTCAAATACAGCTGAGCTGCTTTTCATTGGATAGATTGTAAGTCTCTATACGTGGTGGTACCACTCATGCCTCACTATCATGAAAAATGCGGGTTTTGCAGCCCAAAAACGACAGCCATTGAAAAATCTCTGTTTTTTCAAGTTTGTGGCTCGAGCAAAGCATTTTCTTGCTGAAACTGGGCCCAATTTGTTGCCCCAGTAGCTCTGCATCTATTGCGGGTTCACCAAAACCTCCTTCACTATTTTTGAAGGAGCTAGAACGGAAACCCCTGGTTTGGCGTAAACGGAACGGATTTCACGTGACTTCAATAACCTTAACCTTATTCTGGGAGATTTACCTCATTGGGACCGTTGAAAGTTAATGACGTCACTGACACATCGACGCACCTTTACCAACCAGTCCATCATGATGGCATTCACAGAACCTGCCACAAGCACCTAAATAAGACAAACATGCTTGAGGTGACATACCCCGTTGCGAGAACCTCATCTGATAGTTTGCTCTGAAGATAATCATTCCTGCGACGATTTCTGACCTTACCACCACTCACAACGGGGAGGTAGAGCACTGACATTGACGATAAACAGAAGTACTGTTCATTTGAAGCTTGTTGCTCAACAATCAATACCACTCTAAGAAAGCTGTATTTAACTTCGTTGACCCGATATCGTTCCACCCTGCAACATGCATTTGAAATACGAAGTCAACCTGATGACGGGCATTTCTGGAGCTGAATGCTTAATGTATCAAAAGAAACGCACAATCTAGCTGAATCCATAATCTCTGCCACTCAAAGTATCTCCAGTACCATTTTCTTTGCCATCCCTCCGCTATTAGCTACGCACGATAGATTTACCGATACCAGTCTGCGAGAGTACTAAAATGAACAATATCGAGGATTTGACGTTAAAGAAAGCGACCAGGAGTAACAGGCTTGAAGTGTCATCTAAAATGGAACAAAAGTAACACACTGAAACGTCTCTCGTTCGGATATAGCCCAAAATGAGGGAGTTTTTTTTTTTGACACGCGTTTTCCAGATTTTAAAAACGGTAAACAAAAACGGCTAGTCAAATCATGTACAGTAGTCATATTGCGTGGAGTCTTCAGCC
>ULGS01000003.1:812749-850738 GCA_900519055.1 Yarrowia galli
TTATTTCATAGAATTACCCCATGGAACTGTTGTAGGTTAATGACGTCATTGACGAATCAGTCCATCATGATGGCATCAAGAGGGTGCCACAAGCATCCAAATAAGAAAAGCACGTTTGAAGTCTCATGCGTCTTCTGCGAGTTTCTTAGCTGATGGGTTTTGAAAATATATCATTCCTGCGACGATTTCTGAACTTGGCCAACATTTCAAGGGGACTACCAGTAGAGTATTGATCGTAATGATATACAGATGCGTTCATCTTGGAAAACACGTTACCCAACGATTTATACCACTTTGAGCGAGCTATGGTTTCTTTGTTGACTTAATAGCACCCCACACTGCGAATATGCGTTCGACATAAGAGTTCACGCGATGGTGTGGCCATTTCAAGAGACGAATACCTAAGACATCAACAGGAGGCACAAACTAGTTAATTCCATAGTCTACCCGACCCAAAGTATATCCAGTACCGTTTTCTTTGTAATCTCTCCGCTATTAGCCACGCATGATAGATTTGTTGATACCAATCTGCGAGAGTACCAAAATGAACAATATCGTGGATTTGACGCTAAAGAAAACAACCAGGAGTAACAGGCTTGAAGTGACATCTAAGATGGAACAAAAGTAACACACTGAAACGTTTCTCGTTCGGATATAGCCCAAAAATGAGGGAGTTTTTTTTTTTTTGACACGCGTTTTCCCTAATTTAAAAATGGTAAACTGAAACGGCTGTAAAATCATCCACAGCTGTCATATTTGCGTGAAGTTTTTAGCCCTGTATATGTTGTTGTTTGGAGTAAGTGATGATATTATTGGTCACGTGGTTTGATTGCTGCCAGCTGGCTGACATGGGTTAATCCAGTGTTTGGGGGCACGAGAGATATTGGTACTGAAAAGTTGTTCAAACTGACTGATTGCTTTTTTGATAAGTAGAAAATCACCTTCTACACATATTGAATGTTTCCACACCTCCATAACAATACTATTCGCTGCTGTGCAGGTGCTCATAGCAAGCTTTAGGAAAAATGCTATTATTTTCAACTTTCTAAGCGACCAGAACAGATTTTTCGATAAGACAAGCGTCATTATGTTCCCCTTATGTTAATGCATTGTATTGTTTTTCATACATATCACCATCATCATTATTAATCGAGTTAGACCGAAAACCCCTGCTAGGTGGTGAGCTCAAAATTAGTTAGCCTTCTCCAAGTAATTATCAAGTATGAGCCTACCTAAATAGTTGGATTTCTGCCATGCATAAAACACGCACAGAAGCTAAACACCACTTCTCACATGACCTTCCATCAACCAATCCATCATGATGCCATCAACTGAAGAACGCTACAAGGGACACATTTGATTCGATAGGTTTCAAATATGGTCACGTGATATCACGTTCACCGGGAACCGGCTTACGAATCGTTGAACGAGCACGGCGCAGCAGCCAACACACAAACACCGTCACATTCTTTTACAACAAGTTCTCTTCTCGCGATTACCCCTACGGGATACCCACGGCAGTACAGAAGGATACCACACTCTATCTGCAGTTATTCTGGCAACTGAGGTCTTGTTAGCCAGAGCAATCCCTTATGATTTATATTTCACATCCAAGTGTTCCCTGTGTTAGGACTACAAGCACCCTCAGGTCTTGACAGACATGAACAGTTGAAATACGGCATTCAAAGTAATAGCTACCATTGGACTGCTAGAGTCACACATTATCCAACCATCTACTTTTGATGTTACTCAGATGGATACTGGCACTTGAGGAGATGGGCGCGTCAGGGTTAGACTACACTGTGTACTTGTACACTGTTACATTAAGAAGGCAATGGAAGGTCATGGAAGGTCATGGAAGGTCTCGGAAGGCTCTGAAATATCATGTTGGGCCAAATAAGGTCATGGAAGGTCATGGAATGTCATGGAAGGTTATGAGGCCAAAAAATAAGGCCATGGACGGTCATGGGGCCAAATAAGGACATGGACGGTCATGGGGCCAAATAAGGTCGTCGAAGGTCATGGAATGTCATGGAATGTTATGAGGCCAAATAAGGTCGTCGAAGGTCATGGAAGGCCATGGAATGTTATGGAAGGTCATCTGATATACCACCTTGGACTTTTGAGGCTGTACAAGTCTTGACACGTACATACGACAAATCAAATGGGGCTCCATATTATCTAGCAGGGGAGATACGAGAATGAGAGTGGTGCCATTCGAGAGCTCCAATTCTCTTGAGTACAGTGATGTGTGTTTTACTACATTAGCATACTTCTATTGCGATTTGGAGTGTACTTTTGCGCGTGAGGCTCATTTCCATCAACCAATCCACTGTGATGCCATCCACTCAAGGGCACTACAAGGGCACTACAAGGGCCATCTTTGAATCAGCAGGCTTCGAAGACAACAACGCAACACCACCTCTGATGATACTCGACCTACAAGTATAAGCTGTTCTGTGCCTGGTTCCGTCCACCACACAGAAACACAGATGCCTACTACACCTAACGATACCACGACAAGACACGTGTCACACCGATATCAGATAAAGATACCCTCACAGTGATGCTACCGAGTGATACACCAGTGACTCATGACTATTTATCTTGTGATGTCTACAGCTGGCCCGTTGTAACAGACACTGAGGACAGAACAAGGGTGGGGAACAGAACAAGGGTGGGGAACGGAACAGGACCAAAAACAACGACCATCAGCTTCGCGAATGAAAAAAAAGAATTGCAGCACCCAGGATTCTCGTATGGTCTCCCACTACAATACTAACTGGGCTCTCTGGTGCTTGACTATGGCTGATCGGACGGGAAGCCGTATTTTCACCACGATATGGCCGCAACTGGCTGAAAACGGGGGTTGGAGCTGTTTGAGAGGCCGAAAAAGTCACGTGTGCGCGAGAAATTGGTGCAGATTCTGAGGATAGAGGACATGCATGATGGTCTCTACTGATTTAGGGCAGTCCCCTTAGCCAGATCACCACAATATGACTAGCAGGACCTATGCTACTAATGGGCTACAGAGTTGAAAAGAGGTATGTCGGGTTGAAAGAGAGTGCCATCATGTTACCGGTACCCACCACCAAACCGATTGGCTGATTCACGCTCTTTTGGAGGTTTTGTCTGCACCTGAATTTTTCGAAACCAAGAAGCTACAAAGAGGTGGTAAGGGCCCAATAAAATCCAAATGACATGAAGTCATAGCTGATCATAATAAGGAGATCTCACAGTATCATTTCGCCCTGCTCCTGATCGCGTTTGGATTTTATTCATAGTGATGTCACTGTTTCGCTGATCTCACTTCTCGAAACCCAGTTGGTGCATTGTGGTCTTAGTATCCAGCGAAAGAGACGTATAAACACCGATGAGTAGCAACAGCTGGGGATGTAATCAATGTCACCTATTCAGGTCCCAGTGTGTTATTTTCGTTTCGTTCTCTATGATCTAGTGAACGTAAATCCCAAACAACGATTACGTGGGCTTGTGAACCGAATAAAATCTCAAACTCATGTAAACCAGTATGGAATGAGTCCTATAGCCAATGAGATCTTAATTATTAGCTTGTTTCTGCTCTCGAGATTTGATTGATGAGATTATCACGACTTGTTGATGAAAGAGGATCGAAACCTTAATACGTGCGAAACTTGGCGAATAAATTCCAAAATGCAGCGGAAAGCACATGAACTGATTTGTGTAGCTGTGCAGCTTTCCATAGATCTTGAGTTCGGGTGTTTTCGATTTTATTGGCAACTTTTGACAAGCGAGCAGAAAGCACGATTTTTTAGAAAATCGTTGAACAGTCTGAAAACCGTGAATAAATTCCAAAACGGCCAGGCTCGCTATCCTATAGCATCAGATACTCAACAGCCTTCTAGCAGCTACTCTTATCGACAGATATCAGTCTAATCCACGTTGCAGTAGCAAAATCACCATTTGTGAATCATGAAAAACAGCCATTCTGACTGAATAAAATCTAAATGACATCGAAATGGTTCGGGTTGTCTTAAATATGGCCATAGACATCTATCAAAGCTTGTCCGGACGCCACAGCGATTTGATTGGCGCTTTTCCAGCAAGTTTAGAAACCCCGTGGATGAAGGATAGAGCAAGCGGCCAAAAACCTCAGAAACTGTCTTGAATTTCTCCTGTGGCAGTCCTTTCAAGATAGTGTGACCTCAAAGATACGGCAGGAACACTTATTGAAAAGCATAGTACCGTAATTGTGTTCATTCAACACTTCATCATAATATGGACTACTTATACGATGAACTGTGTTGTTCTCGATGAAAAAAATCCAAAACCAAGATTACAGAGTATTATATAGTTCAAACAGTGTTTGCACACATTTCAGAGACCGATTCACGTCTATCTAGTGACTATCCGTTCACTATCATCTCCGACATGACATATTGATGGTTACAATGGGCTGTAGAGATGGCAGGTCTGCAAGACAGATATTGGGGTGTAAAGCTACCCTGACATGTTTCTCGCAACATTGCACATCTACCTGTTTTTGAGCGAAGACGATATCGTCGATTTTAGTCCACTTGTGGTCGAAACGGTGTCGATTAATTTGAGCCGCCGTATACAACAATACTCTAACTAATTTCATAGCCTCGCTTACCTAAATACATATATATTTTTTGGGCCCAATTTCTGCATTGAAAACACAGCACCACTTTGTGTACCACCTTTCATCAACCAATCCAACACAATGCCATCAAAATGGGGACACTAAAAGGGACATATTTGATTTGATAGGACTCAAAGGTGATTTCATGATACCACGTTCATCAGGAACCGGCTTACAAACGACGCAGCACACAACTCACACAAACACTAGCACATGCCTGCATTTCACAACAAGATGTCTTTCTTGCGATTACCGCCACGAGATACTCACGGCTGTACTGTAGTACATCACTGCCTACAGTACCTACAGTTATCATAACAGCTGCATTACCGTTAGCCAGAAACCAGGGCTGCGTGGTAGCTAGGATTTGACATCCAAGGGTTCCCTAGGTTAGGACCACAAGCACCCTCAGGTCTTGAACAGTTGAACTACGGTCTTCAAAGTAGTACCTCTGAACCACTAGAGTCCTACATTGTTGAACCATCTACTTTTTATTCTATTCGGATAGATATTTGAAGAGATGGGCGGGCCAGGATGTGACTATACACTGTACTGTTACAATAAGAAGGTCATGGAAGGTCATGGAACATTGTGTAATACCAAATAAGGTCATGTGGCCATGGAAGGTCATGGGGCCAAATAAGGTCATGGGACCAAATAAGGTGGTGGAAGGTCATGGAAGGGTATGGAAGGTCTTGAGACCAAATAAGGTGGTGGAATGTCATGGAATGTCATGGAAGGTCATTAGATATACCGCCTTAGAATTTTGAGGCTGAACAAGTCTTACTACATACGACGAATCAAGTGGAGGTGCATATTTCCTCGCAGGGGACATAGAATAATGGGACTGGTACCATTCAATATCTCTGGTCCTTCTGAGTACAATAGTGCGTGTTTTACAACGTTAGCATACTTCTATAGCGATCTGGAGTGTGTCCTTGAGTGTGCTGCTCCGGAATTGTTTCTGTGTAAGGGTCTCTTGGATCGTCTCAAACTCGACCAGTATTGAAGATAGAGGTGCCGGACGAGTACCATTCGAAAGCTCTAGTTTCAGAGAGTAGAAGAACATTTTTCAACCTACAAATGGGGCAAATTCCTTTAGATCCCGACTTGGATTCTATTGGAGCTTTTGTGGCGAGGCATAAGGTTATGTATAGTATGAGCTCTATCTTGTTGTATAGCTGTCTGATCAAGATGTAAACTATACATAAATGCTCCCCAGGCTCTTGTCAACATCATCACTGGAACAGAATGTCATTACGAGCTCTGTAACAGATAATCAATAACGATCAACATGGAAGCAGTTCGGTTACACAAATAGAGTTCAGATGCGCATTATTATATTTACAAAGTCATCTGACTAATCAAGCTGTGTCATATAGCTCTTTAACAAGCCAGAACTACTTATACTTGTGGAACAGCTCTGTTATAGCCCCAGTCTCACTGACAACTCTACATAAAACATGAAATACAACACACGAACTTGCTAAAAATTTCCTAATTAGGCAATTAGAGTTTAGTGAAACTCAAATCGAGCCCTGCATAATCAATGTCGTCACCATTGTAGGGTGACAGTTGCGAAATCGTATTAAAAACGTTATATTTGTGATGCTGATTTTTTTCTGATTCCAATAAACGTCTTAAAATGTTTTTCGGGGACACTTACCATTGTTTCATGATGTTCTGATGTTGAGTTCTACTAGTACGATTCGTATTCTTGTAACTTCTTATCGAATGTAAGCAAGATGCAAAGTACATATTATATAAACTGTCCTTTGTTGGGACACATAAGAGTCTTCTAAAATAGGTCCATGAGGTGAACAGTCCATCTGAGTAGTAGCATTCAAAAACCGCAGGTCACGGGATCACATTAGTATTACTCTTGTCTTTGTGGCATTACTGTGACGAGAGTTGGAAATGTGAGCTCCGTTTTGCAATGTCTTTAGAATACTGAAGACAGGACCATATTATTGACTCCATTGTAATAATTACGAGGCCATGACTACATTTGAGTTTGCCTCCCTATAAACAGATCGATCTGAAACAGCCCGTATTTGTGGTAATACTTTGAATGAAGGAGTGGGAACAATACCACAAGAATCCTGAGACTCTCCTCTTTCATGGGATGCCTTTTTTAAGTGCCGAAGTCAAATTTTTTGGAAACGTCCAAAATCGTGGATTTTGCCTGACCCCCCCACCCCGGAGAAAACGTCAAATCTGGCCAGTCTTGAGCATGAGCATAGGAGCCCAGTTCTATCTCTCGAAGTAGACATCCCATAGAGAAACAGACACTGCCAAAGGATACATCCGAGTGTGACGAATACAGCAGTATAGTTTGTTTTCAAATCCGAGTACTAAAACAACTGCAAAACCTCTAGTCAGGTTTGAAATACTCCAGATTCGGTGATTCGGAAACATCAGCCATTTTTCGACAGATTGAAAACCTTAAATCTGAGATTTGACCCAAAGTCTCAACTCAGCTCAACTTTTGAGAAAAATATGACATGAATCAGAATCCATCGAAAGCACATTCAAGTGAAAATTTATGGCCTGAATGTCCCGAATCCATCTTTCAAATCTGCATTTGGATCTTATTCGAGCAGTTTAGCGAGATTGAGGGCCTAATTGAGGCTGGGTCCAAGATTCATGTGTAGGCATCGATTTGAGAACAAAAGTACGTCCGACTACTCATCAGTATCCCCCCTACATCTTCATTCCATTGGTTTCACTTTATGAGCTCTGTAACAGTTGACTAAGAATGAAATGGTGGTATCTCGTAATACTTCCTATTTAGGAAGGTACAACCGGAAATCCTTAAAATATATATGATGATGTCATCAATATTGACAACTTCGACTGGTCGTATGACCCCCAAATAAAATCCAAACACACAAACAAGTAGCATATTCGTGATGCTGGAACTCAGGCGAATTGAATGGACCCACAAAAGCTTTTTCTCAATTTTCTCAGTTTTCATTTCCATCTTCAAGGTTTGGGGTTTTGGGGCCAAGTTCGATGTTTAGAGTTTTTGAAGAGGTCCAGTTTCTACAAATCTTGGAAAAGGCCCAACTCGAGGTAAAGTTTCTAAAATGAGATTTCGTTGGAGGATAGAACCACATTAGAAGCGACGGGTAATAAGTGAAGAGTACGGATGTAACGGGAACACTCTGAAGTTTTACATGGTATTACTGTTATGGCGTCTGGACCAGTATTCGCAAAAAATGTGATTAGTCAGCGGGTCGGAAACTGCCAGTTTTGCTGAATTTTCCTGACTTGGGATCAGGCGAATTGGCCGATTTTGAACTTTTAATGAAGTGTAGTTGTTTCGCCTCAAAACGCGTTCTGGACTATAGACTGGATTCTTACGAGTTTGCCAGTATGTCTCGTCTCTTCCTGCGATGGCTGATGCTGCTACAGGGAGAGGTTGAGGTTCCATTTTAGGGGTTACCCGGCCTTTAGAAAGTGTGAAAAGTGGTATGAGTCGGCTAGAAACGGCTGATAGATAAGCGGAGATAACGTCACGTGGCTTATGGAGACTGTTGGGGATGTCCTAGACTCTTGTCCTTCTTTGTAGAGTGAATCCACCTTTCAAACGGCCATTATCCCAATTGGACTGATTTGTTGAACCTCATTGAGGGTGTAAGTCGAGAATACTTGGATAATTGTTGAGCTTGTGAGTGGTCACCAAGTGCAGTTGCAATTACTCGGCTTTTAGAAAAGGGTGAAAGGTACCACTTATGAATCTCTGAATACTTCCCCACCATCTACGGGTTCTTAAATGCTTCTAAAGTACCATGCCAACTGCTTTGACCCTCTCTGAGAACACATCCCAAGTAGAAACCGGTAAGTGTAGTGACGGCAACTGCGGGAATTCTTTTCTAGCCTACCATATCCCAGAGTGTCGATCAGCAACGATTAACTGATCCGTGTGAACAGTGTTATTGTCCATTGTTTGGGTCGAGGAAGTCATTCACAGTCAGTCTCTATGGTGCACTATCTCTTAATGGTGCTACAATGACCAAGTATGAATCATCTACAGTATATGGAGGTATGTGAGGCAACGATTCAATACCTCTATGAGCCGTCTGTCTCCGTCCGTCTGTCTCTATCATTTCATGTTCTTAACTATATACAATCTTCTTCCAGGTCTCCTACTTGGAAACGGGAACCTCCTTGGCCTTCTCCTCGGACTTGGCGATATCAATGGCGTTGGCCGAGCACTTTCGCATCTCCTGCAACTTGTCGAAACACTCGGATCGCGAGTTCTGGTTGGCTCGCAGACAGTTCTCGTACGCCTTGAGATGGGTATCGCAGTCCTTGAGAATCTTGATGAAGGTGGGCACGCTGGTCTTGACACAGGTCGACAGCTTTTCCTGCTCCTCGAAGCACTTGGTCACGTCTCCGGCGCCGAGACATTTGTGGTAGTTGAGAAACTGCTCAGGGCAGTATCGAGCGACCTGTGTTAGTTGGTAAAGAGCTGATGGAACAACCGAAAAAGAGCGCCAGGCGCTTACATAAGCACCTCACTCATTGCATACTCACATCCTCGACGAGAGCTTGATCCAATAGCATAGACATGGTGGTTGTGTGGTTGGTTGGTCGTGATTGATCCAGAGTCTTCCGTTGCTATGCAGGCTGATAAACTGAATCAGCACAACCCTTACCCAAGTCAAACTGAACTGAAGACAACTGAGCTGAGACAATTGAGACTTGGAGTAGTTCGAGGCGGATGCGTGAGGTATATATGAGGACACAAAGAGGTGTACAAATTCGCGTTTTTGTTCGTATTATATTTCAGGTGTTTCTGAAGCGCTCGAATCCACACCCTCCTGTATTACGTAATCAATCGAGTCTCAGCAGTTCAACTCCCAACTCCCACCATTCGTTTTGTGTAACGCACTCCATAAACGGATCTCCCAACAGTATTGCACAAACCTATTTAGTGTAGAGTGGCCATTGAAATTTGAGGAGTGTGTATTTCCACCACCAGATGAGATCATTTTGAACTGGAAGTACTTCTATATTGTAACCTCAGTCTTCTGGATCTTCTGGTACCCTTAAAATAACTCTCCGCCTACTGAAACACATTTTACAGCGATTGTTCCTGTTCACTCTAGCTATACTCCAAATTTTAGAGTTGGATCTGAATCCCCGATTACCGAGTTAGCCAATTTTGTCCATCTCACCTCGACCATGATCAACGTGCTGGAGACGGTGGAATATGTGGCCAACAACGCTGACCATGTCACCGTGAACGTCAACGAGTGCCAGTCTGCGGCCGGCGACATTCTCGCAAACATGAAGACTCAATCGTACTCCACAAAGACATGGAACGAGCCTGAGCTGACGCCAAAGACCAAGGATCAGACCACTGTCGACTGGATCTTTCTTGTGGATCTGCTCAATTTCTCTTTTTGGTCGGACACAGACGTCCAGGACTCGGGTTTGGCTTCTTCTCAGCGGTTTACCGTTTCTTACAACGACAAGGACTATACTGGATATTGGAGTTTGTGTGCTGCTATCAACAGAGCTCTTGATGAAGGTATCCCTATCACCACTCCTTCTTACTGGGCAAGCGATGATTTCAGTCTGGAGAAACTTGCACACGTTTTCAGATCGGTAACCAGGGAAACAGTGCCGTTGTTGGAGATGAGATACGACATCATGAAACAGGCTGGCAGCGTGTTCAAGGACAAAAAGCTGGCTTCGTTTGCTCAGATCCTGGAACAGAACAAGAGAAAATCAGCAATGGATCTGGTTGCGACAGTGGCTTCGTTGTTCCCTTCGTTCAAAGACGAGGCTACATACAAGGGACGAAACATTCACATCTACAAACGAGCTCAGATTCTGGTGGCTGACATCTGGGCCTGTTTTGACGGAGAGGGTTACGGCGAGTTTGTGGACATTGACAAGGTGACCATGTTTGCGGATTACCGGGTCCCCCAGATTCTGCATGACTTGGGCTGTCTCAAGTACTCCGAGGGGTTGTACAAGCATATTGGCGATCTCAAAATGATCGAATCGGGTGATCCACGAGAAGTGGAGCTCCGAGCGTGCAGTATTTGGGCTGTCGAACTGATCAGAAGGGAGATGATCAAGAGGGACTCTGAGACCAAGGTCAACGCCATTCTGATCGACTTCTTTCTGTGGGACACAGCCAAGAAGAATCAGCAGAAGGATTACAAGGGTGTCTCTGTGCAGTGTCATAGGACTAGATCGTGTTATTACTGATGGGAAGAGGTGGAAAATATAGATAGACGATAGAATATAGATTACTACATCATGCACTTCTGGAGAGCTCATCCAGGAATACCACAAACACGTGACTTTGAAGCATCGCACGCGCATAATTGGCGCTAAGAAAAAAGACAGCAGGACAAGGTGTAAATGCAGTTCAAGCACAAGTACACTGTACGCTCCGTACAAGTGTCTCATCTGCTCAAATAATGTGTAGATCTCTGTGTCGATGTTTTGCGCTTCTAAATCCTGCTAGTTTATTGCAAGTGATTTAAGCTTCACTCAACAGTTCGCCTGTTTCCCCCCCAACAACCCAACAATATAGTTACCAGCTGTGCATATAATAGACAGAAGAGGCGCTTGAGTCGAAGTATCTTCACAAAAGTTGAACTAACGTCAAGATACCGAGAAGGACTTCACATTACAGCATTCTCCGGGGGATTACTCGAGAACCGCGACCACAGCACTAAATGCCTCACTTTCTTCGGGGTGTCCCCAACAATATCTGCTGGCAACCTTATTTTCAGCTCCCATAAACTACAGTCACGTGAACACTCAGATTGGTGAAGGGTGACGTCATCGTATACCTCCAAATCATTTGAACATTTCCAGCCCAATAAGATCCAAGATTCATGAGGTGAAAGCTGTTAGTGAGTACAGTATGAAGGCAGTAAGTGTCTTTCAGTGTGGTCCCCCTGTTGAAATGAGTTTTATTGATGGTTATATCACTGTTCCACGGGACAATGGCATCAAATCTACTTATGGGGAATGTGGTCTTGATAGCACGCGTAACGGAGTGCTCAGATTACTCACCCATCGTGGTACCTCTATCTACCGATTTCAAGCGTCAGGTAGTGATAGTTGCGAGTTCCTGAATAAATCGCAGTTTAAAGGAGGTTGATTTTGGAGCAATCTGGCCGGCTGTCGGTATCCAACTACAAGTACGCGGTCGTTTCTACTTTCGAGATTCCATTCGTTGGTATGAACCACTTTTTGTCACCATACCTCCATCCCTCCATCACACTCTAGAATAAATAACCAATCCATTAATGTACATCCTGTTTAGCGAAGCAGCTTTTTCACACCATCAAGCTCGGGTCCAGCAGGGTCGTAGTGCGTGAATCTGTAGATCTTCTTCATTTTGAGATTGTAATCGAAGTCCTTCATGACGAAACTTATTTGGTGGCCTTTTTGGGTAAGATCCGAGCTCAGCTGGTTGAAGAAGGCGATACCCATTTTTCGTTCCCATTTGATAAAAGCAGGCTTCTGGCCGTTCAAATAGGGAAACACGAAATTGGGACGCTTCAGATCGTCGTCACGTACACAGAACGACTTGCCTGTCAGCAGATCTCCAACCACCCGTCCTCTGCTCAAAGACGCAGACACAAAGCGTCCACATCGAGACCGCAATGTGGAATGCTCCAAATGGCGGGTTTTCTCAATGGTCTTTTGGGAGTTGTCAGCTAGCCGGAAAGCTTTCATAGTTGGCGAAACTCCAATATAAACTGGAGTCATCTTAATCCCACCAATCGTCTTGGTGCTGCTGGCCTGAAACTTGAGATCTGCCCAAAATGGGACCATGGTGTTGAACAGGTTGATATGCAACATTCCATTGTAGACGATGAAGTCCAGTGTCTTGAAGACATCCTCACGATGACCGTATCCGGAGAAAGATGCCAGACAGTAAGCTTTGCTGCTACCAGTCACCAGGGGGAAGTAACAGACATGGTACTGGGAGTCATCGGAGGATTGCATGATACCGATAGCACCACTGCTGCCTCCCAACAACTTGCCTTGACCACTCTTGAAAGAATGAGTCGTATTAGACGCGTCTTGACGATTGTACATGATGATTCCCTCTTTGTTTTTGGGAGCACGTGACTTGTTCACAAAAACATCGTTGGTTCCGTCCTTGACCCAGAGCAACCGATCATTTTCATCCACAAACTGAATGGCGGTGTCCTTCGTGCTATTGATGAAAACTTTGGTTCCTCGACGCGTGAAAAGCGCGTCCTCCTGTGGTAAATGGATCTCTTTGGGGTGGATGACTCCCTGCTCCACTTTGAATGTCTTGAGCTCAACAGAAACATGATCGGTGAAGATCTTGTTGCCCTGCAAATGAACTAGACTAGGACCGTCCCGTTGGGTCATGTAGGGCATTAAAAAGGCGTCGTCGAACACAGGCTCGAAGTCTACACGGCCCTGAACCTCGACAGGGTCGACGTAAGTCATCAGCGACCGTGGAACCGAATCCAGACTGCTCACGCGTGACCAGGACGAGCCTCCAGAACTCATCTTTTTGGCTCGAGAGATGATAACTCGTGCGAAATCGAACCACGTTGTGTAGTTTGACACGGATGACGCGAGAGAAGTTGCCCAAGGTGTACGAGACTGGACCATTTTGCGAACGAAAGACTTGTCTCCCTTTCGAATGACTCGTCGAAACTGCGTACTTGTGTCGGCCAGGGCCATACAGCCGTCCAGGTCGACATAGGAGAAGATCTTCTTCAACACCCGGCCTGGTAGTTGAGGGAGGGGCTTTCTGCCGGCCTGAAGCACTTTCTTGGCTTCTGTGGGTGTGGGTGTAGGGGCAACACCTGGTGTGGCCGCGGGCGTAGCCACCTTTCTGACCACCGGTTTGAACACGGGTGCCATTGGGTTGAAAGATGATGGTTTCGATTCATCAGTAGTGACGGTGGCAGTGGCGGGAGCAGTGTTTGAAGCAGAGTTTGCAGCAGTTTTCAAAACCATCTGGCTCCGCTTAGCTGCGTCGCTGGCCTGTTTCTGTCTCGCCTTCTCTTGGTCGCGATACCGTCTGTAATCCGCTAATACTTTTTCTCGCATGGCAGCCTCCTGAGCCTTCTGCGCCTTCTGCTGACTGGCAGCTTGGATCGCAGCGTTCACTCGTTTGTTGTACTCGGCTCTAGACCACAGGGGCTGTAGCGGGGGCTGAGGTTGAGGAGGAGAACCTGCGTAATGTGGAGGAGTCATCATTGTAGGTTGGCTTGCCTGGGGTGTATGATATGGGGATGGGACGCAGTTATTAAAGGGAGGAGGAGTCACCTGCTGAGGACCCATGTTGAACCCGTCTGTCAATTTCTGCATAGCCGCCTGGAGCTTGTCCAGATTCTCTCTTCCGCGCTCCAGCAATATCTTTTCCTGGGTGAAGAAATCAATTCCTGCTCCCTCGCCGTTTGATTTGCGGAAATAGTCGATGAAATAGAGAGACTGTTCCAGCTGCTGCCGCTCTTGAAGCACATGGGGATAGGATGCGCGCACATCGCTGTGTAAAATATACCTAGCCCTTTGCTGGAGATCGGCCAGCTCTGGAGAGCAGGCTGCTGTGTTGTTTTGTGACGAAGGAGGAGTAGCTTGGGTGCAATGTCGTTTGGCATAGGGAGGGGATGGTTGAGAGGATTGTCGTTTCTCGCTAGTTTGTTTGTTGGCAGAGAGACGTGCTCGAGCCTGTTCAACAAGCTTCGCCGCAATCGCAACGTCCCCTACTGGGAGTGCGAATGAATCCACTAGAATGCCGTTCTTGTAGGTTCCACCGGCTGCCGAACACGGTTGGACTGATGCACCAGTTGGGGCTTTGTTTGTGGGATCGGTCTCAGAAGTGGTGATTTCCGGCTGAGCATTTGTGGCGTTGGTAGCTGTGGTATCAGACTCTTTCTGAGTTAGCGCTGGATCGTCAGCCTTCTCAGGAATAGCTGGAGCCACTTCTTTCTCAGGGACAGCTTCTTTGTCGATAGCGGCGTCTTTCTCACCTGCGGCGTCTTTCTCACATGCAGCCTCTTTCTCAGAAACAGCCTCCTTTTCCACTGTAGTTGCAGCCTCGCTGTCAGCAACCTCCATTCCAACTGCCATCATCTCAGGCTTGTACTGAGGACCCAACAAGAAACACTGAGAAGGGTAGACTCCACTTTTGAGCGTTTCCACGAAGACTTGCAAGCTGCGAAGATTAGCTCGCTGGAACTGTCGAGTCAGCTGCTTCTGAGTCAAGGCTGAGTGGCTGAAGAACAGCCGTGTAGTCTCGGTGAGTTCTTCTGCTGAAAAGGACGCCCCAGCGACACGGAGAAGATATGCACGGACTTCAGCTGACACAATCGTCTCAACAGCCTCTTTCGAGACTCTCCTCGACTCGTCTTCAGGCCAATTCAGCTTCTCTGGACCGTCGTCTTCAGAAGCAGGAGACGGTAGACTGACTTCTGGCCACCCACAGATGTCTTCTGAGTCGCTGTCTTTGTGTCGTTCGCACTGTTTGTGATTCAACAATGCATGGATGTCGTCGGCAACATGAATCGCGAGAGGTTCCGACTTCTTGTCCTCGTCCATATTTGGTGTCGTATCAGTTAGTGAGTAGTGTGGAGATTAATGCAAGTAACACTCTGAATCAAATACTTTCGGCTCATGCACAAACGCGTCCCAAACAGAGTTAAAGTGAAGATGAACCCGACGCGTCTGAGCGTGTAGGGGAGACGAAAAGGTGCAATCTGAAGGCAGTACAAGTAATACGAAGGCGTACTGTAGCCCGAGCGTCTCCAACCAGCCATCAAAGATAACTCTGGCAGTACTGAAGCCCGATAAGGATTGACAAGATGACCACGTACAGGCGTCCCAATGTCTGTACACAGTGTTATCATCATCAGACAGGAAAATGGAGACTATCATTGAAACGAGAAGAGTCATATTGCCATACAAAAGTGTCTTCAGATTCATGATCAGGTGTTCGTAGCGGTCGTCGAGTTGTATTACCTAATGTCTGTATTGTTCGACCTTACCCGATCTCTGGGGCCAGCCCACTCCCAGACGTGCGGCTCGGAAATTATTCCCACCTTAAAACTGGGGGTGACTGAATGGGTTAGCCATTCCAAAAGGTGGCAACGCAACACTTTCGAAAGTAGTCTCACCGTAAAGAGAAGGATTTCGCAGTCATTTTGGTACCACTTTAGACCCACTCAGGCCCCACTCAGTAAAAGTAATTGCGTATTACCAAGTTGAAACGAATGCATGCAGACATGTATTTTGTGATGAAGTCCACCTAATCACACCCAATCTACGATATCTACGATAGCAGGAATGCCAGCACTGTCTCACACCCTCTGAGGTCACGTGACAGTCCCCCACTGCTGGCTGAGCACGCCGCATCACGTAATCACTCACCCACGTAATCACTCAATCACGCAATCTCAAATTCCCTTCCTGCCCCACCGAAGAAACTCCGCCGTACAACCGTGCTGCATTTCACCGTTTCTTCGGAGGTTTGCTCGAAAGCCTGATTCTATGACCCTGAGTAAAGTGGTACAAAGAGGTCTGGGCTGAGTACAAGTGGGCTGGGTTGTGTTATCGTGGCAGAGTATACAATTGCACAGCAGAGTTGAGCTTGTATAAGGAGGAGGGTCACTTTGTATAGAGAGTGCCAATGTACTCGTACGGCATTTTAGAGGACCCACTAAGAACGGGAAGAAAGACTATCCAGACCGTCAGACTGCAAAAGAGTTCGGGAGATATTATTTCAGTCGCACGACTGTCCAGAAGTCAAGCCCACCTCGGCTTATGCAGCGTCTTTTTTTTTTGACATATTTCCGGAGATGGTCAAGATGGGGGTGTGGCGAACAGACGTTGGACTTGTAGCCACCGCAACATTGCTGTCAAGTGTCGCCACCCCGCTCTCTTCTTGCTGCCCTGTGTAGCATCGAACAAGCCACAGAAAAACCGGGCTGAAACGTGGCTTTGCGTGGACTCTCCCGGCGTTTTTTTGGGCGTTTGGGCTCAGGTCCAAATCACGTTGGGGTCTGGGCACTGTGCATCTCCACATGCATCTTCCCCACTGTAATCGGGGAGCTCCAAACGGTTGCACTTTTTGGTTTGTCTGGGGGGAGAGGCAAAAGGAAGGGAGAACTGATGTTAGGTAACAAGTCTGAGGAAAGTCCTATCATCACGTCATATCTGAAGACATGACCGGAGCCATAGATTAGAAGTGTTTCAGCTTTCTGTAAGACTTCCGTATATCGTTGATGATACGGCCCACTGTTATCTCTTTAGTGCGATACCATAATCACACTCCTGATTGTGTTCCCGTCTCACAGTCTCCCAGTGCATGCACATGGAGCTTGAAATGAACTTCTTCGGCACGACTTCGTACTGGTATCCGGAGATAATGCAAACTGAAATGTGTATCCGGTCACGTGACTGAACTGCATCGATGTGATTCCTCCTTTCCACCAGCTCATCGGTCTAGTTGTGCCCCTTGTATACGATACGCCATCACCACACCCACCAATGTTTTTTCCCCAGACTCGGCAATAGCCTGTTTGGGATTAAGGTTTTCCGAGCTGTCGTTCAGCGTCCTGCGAGCCGATTGGCCAATTGTCGAGTGTGGAAAGGGGGCCTTTACTTCTCTTCAGCCAAGTCTTTCCAGCAACCCAGCGATCCAGATGCCCCAAAGACGGAGCAACAGAGATGGGACGCCACAGAACCCCCACACTCGCACCACCGACCTCTTGCATGGCGCCATCAGGTTCTGTGGCTGGCACTTTATCCTGCGCCTGCGCAATCAAACACAATCAGTGCGCCAAACTCTGATGGCTATTGCGTCATGAGAGAAAAGAGCCGGGGGGAGGGAGAAGGCCTTGTTTATATATAGAGTGGCACGGTGAGCATTAGTGGAGGCGAAGTTCAAGAGCCACTTTCGAGATCTCACGACAGACCAAGTGTGGCACAGACCCCAATAGTGTGGCAACAAACAGACACAGACACACAGACGACATAATCACCCTCACAGATACTCAGTTGTGATACAGACATTCAGTTGTGATTCACTCAAACATCCACTCGGTGAGACATCCATACACGACAACTTTCACCATGGCTCCCAGTGCTGAAAAACTCCCTTCGCCTGTGGCTTCAAGTACCGCGGCCAACCCCGTATCCATCCTCAAGGCCGTCAAGGCCGAGGTCGAGGCGCCTTACAAGTACGACTATCTGCTTCCGGTCTACCCTGATCTCAAATGGGCTCCTCTGGAGGAAGTTCCCTATACCGATGCCGGCATTGACGCTGATCCCAACTACACAAACCTCTTCAAGGACGCGTCCAAGGTGATTGAATTGACCCCGCGATTCGGAACTGAGATTCACGGAGTTAGTCTCAAGAACCTGACCACCGAACAGAAGAAGGAACTCGCTCGACTCATCTCCTTCCGTGGCTGCGTCTTCTTCCGAGACCAGCCCGATTTTGAGATCGAGGATCAGCTCAACCTGGGCCGATTCTGGGGAACCCTGCACAAACACGCATCCACATCTGTGCCCCGAGATCACGAGTCCAAAAACCTCGAAGAGGTCCACGTGGTCTACACAGACTACCACAAGAAACCCAACACAGCCTTCCCGGCCACCCACTTGTGGCACGCCGACGTGACCTACGAAATCCAGCCGCCCTCATACACCTCTCTCAAGGTGCTGGCCAACCCTCCCACCGGAGGAGACACGCTGTGGACCTCCAACTACGCTGTTTACGACTCTCTATCCGAGCCCATGCAGAAGTACCTGGAGAGTCTGACAGCCATTCACTCGGGAGTCGCTCAGGCCGCTGATTCTGCCCGTGTCGGACAGCCTCTTCGACGAGACCCCATTGAGACCGAGCATCCCGTTGTTCGAACCCATCCCGTAACCGGCTGGAAGTCTGTGTTCCTCAACCCTGGCTTTGTGACAGCTCTTCGAGGCATTCCCACCTCCGAGTCCCAGGCTATCATGGCTTACATCAACTCTCTGGTGGCCACCCAGCAGGAGGACACGGTGCGATTCAAGTGGAACTCGCAGGATGTTGCCTTCTGGGATAACCGAACCACCTCTCACAGCGCCTCGTTTGGCTACTACCCCTACCGACGCCATGGAACGCGAGTCACTGTGACCGGAGAGGTGCCCGTGTTTGACAAGAACGGCACTTCCCAGCAGGACTACTATGATGCCCAGGTGGGTCTGGTCCGAAACAAGGACGGCTCTGCTGGAGGCAACTACAACGATTAAGCGGTCAAGCGGCCCAAGGATCGTTGTAACAACGACATGAACGATGTAAACGAAAGTACTATATATGACGAATTTATGACTGAAAATTGAGTGGTTGTGTAGTTGTGTATGTACAATGTGATGATTCTCTAAACTCGCTAAACACGAGCAGATGTTGAGGTGTTTATGCTTATACAATGACTCTTCCAACAGAGTAACCTCGACACTGCTGAGAGTCTCCATAAGCATAACAACGACTTTCGGTCCTTTAGGATAAAGGGCACAGTGCACCTGGTCAGAAATGGAAAAAGCTGACATACAAGTTCTCGTACTTGCAACCCAGCCTAACCATTAGCAAGTGGTGTGGTTTCAAGCTCAATAGAATCAAGTAGTGATCCAGCACCCGCCAGCCATAGCATACTTCTAGTGTATCCACCCCTTCTCACAACACATTACCAAGTGTACTCCTACGGTATCAAAAGACCTATACAATCATGAATTAATCTATATACGACGTTTACTCGTCATCCTCATCCTCCTCATCGGCCTCCTCATCAGCCTCCACATCAGCCTCCTCCTCATCAGCCTCGTCTTCAGCCTCTTCTCCCTCATCTTCTCCATCTTCTCCCTTGAGCTTGGCCTTTTCCTTTCCTCTTGCCATTCGTCCCTTCTTTTCTGTCTTGGCCAAGACGTTGGCCTGCTGCTCGGCCTTTCGGTCAGCCTTGATCTTGGCGGCAGTAGAATGTCGCTTCTCCAGCTTCTTAATCTCGGCCGCAGACTTCTTGATTCGAGTGTGATGCAGAACCTTTCCAGAACAAACGCCGTCCTCGATCTTGATGAGATCAAGAGTCATACGGGGACCAATCTCCACCAGCTTGACGGCCCGTTTGCTGGGACCCTCCTCAAGAGGCATTTCATCGTCGTCATCGGGGTTCAGGTCCAAAATGGCATCCTCCTCAACTTCAGACATGTCCGAATCGGAGGTGAAGGCTCCGGCATCGGGGTCCAGAAGATAGTCGGCCATATCCTGCTTTTTGCTGAGGTTGGGAATCTTCTTTCGCAGCTTGTATTTCAGTTTGGTGAGCTTCTTGACGCCTCGAGTCACGTCGACTGGTCGGGTGTCGATGGCGTAGTGTCGGAACTCGATGGATCCGGTCTCCTTGTCCTTGTTGAGCATGACAACTCGTCGAATGGAGGGGATTCGGGTGTTCTGAGCAGACAGAGGAGGGAACATGTTCTGGAACATTTGGGTCACCAGAGTCTCGTGAGGGTTGGCAGCATCGTCACTCTTGAGAGAAAAGTTGTTCATGACCAACAGAGGAGGCTGCTTGTACAGCTTGCCGTCGTTGGACTTGGGCGAACGCACAAACTTTCGAACGTCCTTGATGAGTGAGTATTGAGACACCTTGAAGTGCAGAGTGGGGCCTCGAGGAACTCGAGCCATTCGCAACGAGGTCATTCCAGATTCTCCCTTGGTGAAGATCATCAGATGCGACACTCCCAGAGGACCAGCCATGGTCACAAAGTCCCGCAGCTTGTTGCCCTTTCGCTCTCGAAGCTTGCCGGCGGTATGAGGCTCCATGGCACATCGAGTGTCTCGAACCAGTTGTGTGAGGGCATGTTGAGACGCCGGGGAGGCTGCCACACTGCCGACCTTTTTGGAACCCATCTTGAAGATCATGGACTTGGGGATCTTGTCCATGTCCTCCTCGGAGATCTGAACATGCGTTCTCTTCTTGCTTTTCCGTGCCGCCATTGTCTAGAGTGTTGGGGTTGTGTGTGTGTGTGATGATAAGTGTCCCTCTTTTTCGCATCAAGATTGGAATTTTTTGAAATAGGCTTCGCTCGTGCATGTCACACAGAAGCGAAGGCGAGGAAACAGAAGGGAGTGGTGGATGGCCAATGGAGGAGTTAAGGTGATCATGTGATCGGTTCTGGATGACTTATACTGTAAGCACCTCTTTGACACCCTTTCTTCCACGTTACGTCGCTCCTGATGGCGTAAACTGCGAAAACTGGCCGAAAAGCTGTTGCTCATGTTTGGAGCCAATCTAAGCTACTATGTGAGTGCTGACATGTCTGCTATTACTCCTGACACTTCAATGGGAGTTCTGGATCTCTCAGATACTGATTTGAAGCAGTATTGGTGCAGCTAGAAATTTTTAATCATAGCTACCCATTGAGGAATCGAACTCCGGTGTTTATGACAACACCGTTGAAAACCAAATATCACCAGTGGCGGTTGCAAATCATTCAAAAAGTTGTCATACACGGTCGCAATGGGCTGTTATTGCACTCGTGATTTCTGAATCTCTCTCACGACGGTTTTTGACCAAGTTCTACCTACTATATGCCAGCTCTTGCCTCTGTGTGCGATCTTGAAACTCTAAATCGTATCCATCAATTATTTCTGCTGCATGCACAAATTTCTTCTCCATCGAACCTTGATTGTTTCAGTACTAGCACAAACACACACAAAAATGGCCAAGACGACCGAGAAACGAGTGAAGCGAGCAAAGAAGGAGGAGTCCGAGTCCGAGTCCGAGGACAATGACGCTATTGCTCAGGAAATCCTCGACAACACAAAGTCTGACGACGAGGAGGAGGCACCCAAGAAGAAGGAGTCTAAGAGCTACACCTCTGTGGAGGTTGATGAGAGTGAGGAACAGACCAAGACCTTCAAGGATCTGGGCGTGATCGACTCTATCTGCGAAACTTGTGAGGAGCTCAAGTTCACCAAGCCCACACCCATTCAGGCCGAGAGTATCCCTTACGCCCTTGAGGGACGAGACATCATTGGTTTGGCTCAGACTGGATCTGGTAAGACAGCTGCTTTTGCCATCCCTGTCTTGCAGAGTCTTTACGAGAACCCTCAGGCGCTTTACTGTGTGGTTTTGGCTCCTACTCGAGAGCTGGCATACCAGATCAGTGAGACGTTCGAGGCTCTCGGTTCCGCCATGGGTCTTCGAACTGCTGTGGTTGTTGGAGGTATGAACATGATGACACAGGCCGTGGCTCTGTCCAAGAAGCCCCACGTGATTGTCGCCACTCCCGGACGTCTGGTGGATCACTTGGAGAACACAAAGGGCTTTTCTCTGCGAACCCTCAAGTACCTGGTCATGGATGAGGCCGATCGACTGCTGGATATGGAGTTTGGTCCTTCTCTGGACAAGATTCTCAAGGTCATCCCTCGACAACGAAACACATACCTCTTCTCTGCCACCATGACTTCCAAGGTCGAGAAGTTGCAGCGTGCCTCTCTGGTGGACCCCGTTCGAGTGGCTGTTTCCACAAAGTACCAGACCGCAGACAACCTGCTGCAGTACATGGTCTTCTGCCCCTTCAAGCACAAGGATACACATCTGGTCTACCTGGTGTCTGAGAACGCTGGCAACTCTATGATCATCTTCGCTCGAACCAAGTCCGACACCCAGCGAGTTTCTCTGCTTCTGCGAAACCTCGGATACGGCGCTATTCCTCTGCATGGAGACCTGAGTCAGACTGCCCGACTTGGAGCTCTCAACAAGTTCAAGAGTGGTTCTCGAAACATTCTGATTGCCACCGATGTCGCCTCTCGAGGTCTGGACATCCCCGCCGTCGACCTGGTCATCAACTACGACATTCCCAGCGACTCAAAGTCGTATATCCATCGAGTCGGCCGAACTGCTCGAGCCGGTCGAGCTGGTAAGTCTGTGGCTCTTGTTTCTCAGTACGACCTTGAGCTGTATCTGCGAATCGAGGCTGCTCTGGGCAAGAAGCTAGACTCGTATCCTCTGGAGACTGAGGCTGTCATGCTCTTTTCTGAGCGTGTCGCCGAGGCTTCTCGAGCTGCCATTCAGGAGATGAAGGGAGAGGATGGAACTAAGAAGAGAGCCAAGTTTGACAAGAAGCGACGACGAGACGAGATGGACATTGGAGACCAGTAAACTGGCGGGTCTGATCCTAAGGACAACGGAAAAAAGTACTTCAAAAGCGCCCACGTGTGCGGATGAGAGTGCGTCTGATAGAGTAATGTATTTTTTATAGCAGTCGGCGGCCCATTGTACAAAGTACAGTAAGCATAATAATACTCTACCCTGGCGATCCCGTGACTCTTGCATGAAATGAGCTCCTCGGTAATTGCTTCACTCAAATACGACGACTTTGGCAACTATACGAGACAAACGTGAATAATATCGGCAATTGGTAATTATACGACTGGTAAATGATGAGGGGAAGCTCATTTGCATCTGTGCAGGTTCGTTTTATATTATATTAGACCCGTGGGTTCTTGTTTCCGCCGTACAGTGCAATTTTCGAGGGTCCGTCCGCATACGATGCGCATAAAGCCTAAATTCGATAGAGTTGGATATTAGGGACATTTTCCTGTCGGGGTCCATTCTTTGGAACACCCGATAAATGGCATTAGGGTTTTTGCACAGACCTCGACGAGCGATATAGATGGAATAAGTCTGGCAAAACTCGAGCAAATTCGTGAAAAATAGCATTGTTCGCATCTATCGAAGCCTCTTACTGTTCCCCACGTGCAGAAATTTTAGCTGGTGCGGTCACAACCATTTATGATAGCGGATCACGGCGATAAGCTATTAAGCAGCGTTTCGACGCGATGGTGGATGAGAGAGAGAGGACTGCGACTGTATTTGTAGGCAATCGAAACCCGGAACCTGACCGGCTCCATCTCTGAGCAATTCTACCAATATCCAATAGCTTTGTTCCCCGCCATGCCGCGAGAGTAGTAAGGTATGTCTTACGACACTGTCTTAGAATCGCGTCAAGTGAGACAGACACTTAAGTGTGAGTCGGGCCGCCAATAGGTTGATATTTCACGTGTTATAGCTCGTCAATGGACTTATAAGAGCGTCTGGAAACGGTAGTTGTCCTATTCGGGAGCTTGTCCGCGATAACACAAGTGGTATCTGTCAAACGTCTGGACCCGATACGGACGCGCCAAGGGGTGTCATTTTCCCGGGCCTTCCAGAGAGTTTTGTGTCCAAAAACAAACAGAAGACGATAGAAAGGTCCACCCATGACCTTGCGTGCCAGGGTTCAGGCCGTTCTATACAGCAAGGGGTAATCGTAAGTGCTGTTTATGGGTTTCCCTTGTGTTTCTTTGTGGATCTGTAAACACTGGTGCATAATCAATAATGCCAAGAATCAATGTTTCCGTCCGTTAGTTTAGATCCCTGGACTTCGTACGGAGTACGAGTGACGCATGCGGGCTGTCCAGGCTGTACAAGTCTTGTGTGTATCTGGAATAACTCCTTTGCCCGAGCCAGCGTGTTTTTGTCGAGGTGGGCTAGATCTCATCTGTGTTAAGCGCGGACCTACCATAAGTGTGCGTGATAACGTTGAATAAGACCCAGGCACGTAGAGTGTATGTTACATTGGCTGCTATACCACAAGGCTGTAACTGACAAAGGTCTCATCGCACTTATATCCACGCATTGACGTGTGTCCACACTAAGAAGGGTACAGTATGTGGAGCTGCACAAAGACGGCTGATTGTCAATCAATCTTGTCAGCCATGTCGAGCATCGTCGTCGTGTCGATTCCCGCTTTCCTCTTTTCAAGCACGGCACAAGCCCCTGCCTAGCAGTGTTTGATCGCCGCACCTCCCGAGCCTGTATCTATGTAACGTTCCGGAAGAAGTGTTCCTAGATGCAACTTTGTCGACGGATGCGTCGTCATGCGGAGTGAAGGATGACTGTTGCAGAGAATCCGGCGTGCGCTCGCTAATCGCACTAGCCCGCGCTGCTGACAGGCCGTCCTTTCATTATCCGCCGCAGCTAAAGTTGCCCAACACAATGACAAGGGTGTGCTGGGCGTGTTACCTTAGCTTGCAGGGTCCAGGTGTATGGGGAAGTGAGGTGTAATGTGCAAGGTATACAGACTGATCAGGTGCAGCATTCACTTGTCTGGAGCGCAGTGTACAACACATCACCAACGTGAAATTTTCTCCAAGCACAAGTGCGACACTGCACCTCTTGTGAAAAAAACCAGCCAAACAACGGGTTGCACTTTTCCGCGGGAAATTAGTAATTAATACCCCTTTGGAGCAACCCAGCTCAGACATAAAAGATCTGCAGTCTGACTCGTGAGCTCACTTTTTTTGTTGAACCTCACCCGCTCAGCAATGGGGGGAAACGCACAAGACTGCCTACAAGTACGGAGTACAATACTTTAGGCCGCATTCCCATTTTGGTGCAACTAACTGAAGCAGCCAAAACGGCACCTGTTGACAGCCACTTTGCACTAATCGCGAGGTGGGACCCTGCTACAGTTTGGGAAAGAATACACGCCCCCAAAATACACACCCAAAATACACCAAAAATGCGCCCCCAAAATAGATTCGCAGAGTGTACGGCAATCACGTTGCAGATCTACAGTCTCCGCGCGCGCGCCCTCTTTAATAAATATATAGAGTGCATACATACGACAAGGTTAACCCTCGCTAAGGGGAAATTAGGTTGCCTGGGCGACTCTTTGGCTTTCCCTACTGCAACACAAAGACAATGGGACTTTGTGTATCGTAACATGGGAGTGGTTTTTGGCAGCTTGGTTGCACGGGTAAGAGGCCCGATTGGGTCATCTCATGACCGTTGCTGATACGGGAGTTGACTGCTCATGTAACGCTCCACCTGCTCGACCTTTGCGACCTGTCACCCACCTACAGCTCCGCCGTTACAGTGAAAGATAAATACACCCTACAGTCTAAGCTCCAACCCCTTTTTTGAACAACAAAGACGGACCCTGACGCATCCGGAATCGCCCTGGTATCCTGTTCATAGGTTTGCTGACCTTCACTGATAACTCTCACTCTATCTTAAAGCGCCCGCATCCGAGAAAACGCCATGTTTATCACTACTAAAGCCCCCGACAAGCGCCATTCCGGCTTCAGCTTTGATTTCAAGTACACCGACGTGGAACCCATGTCTACTCAACCTGTGACCATGATTTCTTCGTCCCCAGTGACGCAGCCCAGGCGCTTTTCTCTCAACCGGATGTTCAGCAAGAAGGGCCAGTCTGTCGACAAAAGCACCCCCATCTCGGTCCCCATGGACCCTACACGAATCGACGACTGCTTCAAGCGAGATGAAAAGGTCCTGGAGGCAGAGGTACAGAAGGAAAAGGCCAAACAAGAGCTGCTGTTTCTGATCGGAGAGGGAGACATGGCTCAGAGAAGCTCCAAGCCGAAAAGACGACCCTCCTCATCCTCCGCGGCCTCTATTGCCTCCTCATCACGACGACCTTCAACCTCTTCCTCTCGTGCTCCTACATCAGCGTCTTCAAGACTCTCAACACACTCAGAAATGCCCCTGCACTCAATGAGACCCACTTCCACCCGATCGTCAAGATCGTCGCGATCTTCATTGATCCCCACAAACCCCAGCTATTACTACACTGGTCTGTCTTTGGTCAAGCTGGCTAGCCTGGACAGCTCATACAGACGACAGTATGGCTACGGTTGCAAAACAGTCGAGGAGAAGAAACTCGTGCACCAAATCTGCGCCACTCGAGACCTGGAGTACCTCCCACTGGTACTGTTTCGATGTATCCGAGAGATCAACAAAGATCTCACCGAGGTTGGCGTCTACAAGCTGAACGCAAGCGCCCAGCAAATTGAACAGCTTCGAAGAAGCTTCACAGACAACGGTCCCCTCTGTGACTTGAGCGACTACGATGTTCACACCCTGGCTTCGTTCCTCAAGAACTTTCTGCGACAATTGCCAGACGACCTGTTTCCCAACCCCTACCAGGAGACCCAGCCCAAGATTCTTGTGTCTGTGGTCAAGACTGAGCTGGGCAAGCTGTCCAAGCAGTCTATTGTTGTGTTGAGGACCCTATGCACACACATTCAGGACGTGTCCAATCACCACGAAACCAACAAAATGACGCTGTCCACTCTAGCGCGCATTTTGGCCCCCTCTCTCCGAATTAGATCGTCTGTTCTTGAAACACTGGTCAAACACACCCCTGAGCTATGGTATGGAATGGAGGGCAATGGCGTCTACACCTATGAGGCCATCGAGGTCAGCCAAGTACCCGTGTCTCCTACTTCCACCAGCTATCCTCCTGGTCTATTCCCTTCCCGTCTCTACTCCCACGACAATGTTTCTGATGAGTCTCTAGAGAACCAGATCAATGGTGTTGTGTATTGTGGAGGAGCAGGGGACGATGTTGACAGTGACATTGACAGTGACGTGGAAGATGATTCAGGCACCACAGCTTCTCAACCTAGATCGTCGTTTGACTTCTCCGAAAACACCGACATGGACCACACTGACGCCGAGGAGCACTCCGACAGCTCGCGTCAGCGAAAGTGCACTTCTGTGGTCTCCACCAGCACCACCGAGAGCCAGATTGAGCCCAAGTCTCCTATTACGGAGACCAGCAGTCTTGACGGCGACGTTGCTATCGTCGGCCAAGCTGTGATGCTTAATGGAACTGTCTCTACCGCCGTTCTTCGCGAGTATAAAAAGGCGCCTCTTCCGGCCATCCCTCAGGATAAGGGCAAGGAGCCCGAGGAGGTGTCCGTATAGCGACATAGATCAAGTATATTTATTTTATTTATTGCCATTGAGTGTTTATTTGAACTGTAGAATAGGGGTAGTTGTGAAACACGCTAACATTGGATATTATGAACAGGGGCACAACAGGGTCTAACTACATGGTACAGTAATTAGCTGGAAGTAGTATAGTGTATTCTGCCAATGGTGTGTTTCAATGGAGTGGGGGAAGTGATGCATTTGGAACTACAGTATTGTAACCCAGGTTCAATCTGATGATTGTGCTTGGACTAATGTTTTGAGATTCACGCTACTTGACCCTACTTTGTAAATACAGAATGGACTCAAAATATTATCGGACCACACTTGGAGATAAACTTCTCACGTTTGGACCGCCCAATTATTGATTGTATCGTAGGCTAAGTATTCCCCGCTCAATACAGTTGGAGTTTTACGAGTTAGCCGCCGAGATTTGTCAGGATCAATCAGGTATTGGGAGAGCAAAAAACAGGACCTACCAAAGCTAGCCTGATGTACAGTACACTGATATACTGCACATACTTGTACTAGTAAATGTACAGTACAAGTAGTGGCTGCAACAACATGGCTACGTGTACACTCTAGCTGATGTGAGAAGGTATGAAAACACCTGTCCTGTTTCCGTTCTGTACCAGGTAGCTTCCTGAGCCAGGCTGAAGCAGCAATGCACGTACAACGCACAACACCATAGTTACAGTATGTGAACTGATACGATTCTCCTTCACACAATACAACACGAGTCAATACAACACAATTCACACATAAAAAAATACTTGTAATAATCTATATAAAGACTAGGGGCTGTCTACACTACCATTCTACTAATGGTAGTGTTTCGACGCTAGTCAAATTCGCTTCGTAAGAGTATCAATCATCTCATCAGGACAGCCTCATTTGTATAACACGCGTGCCAGGGTTTTCTAAGGTCACCTGGAAACCTTTCTTGTATCCGATCCGGAATACGACTTGCACTTGGTAGCGACTTTCACTGAAGGAGACACCCTATCTGGTTCCACTTAGGCTTTTGAGGTAGCACACACACCTATATCGATGGCTTTATCAAGGTTGCTAAACCTATATCGTGACAGAACAACTGAATGACTATCGGGGGGGGGTTGGTTGATGTTAAATCGGGGTTGATGGCCGGAGCCTAAAATCGGGGGTTGTTGTGGCCGAAGCCAACTCGGGGGTAATCGGGGGGGGGAGGTTTGGCCGAAGCCGATGTAGTTCACCTAGAACAAAAAAAAAACTGCTTCCGCAGGAATCAATGGAGGGGTTGCCCCCAAGGGACACGATGACACGGACTGTGCCAAAGGTGCCGAATAAAGCAAGGGGGAGGTGTCCTATTTATATTGAACAGAGCTGAGCTTATATCTTGTTAGGTTTGTCAACGCCAATGTATGTTTGGGTCTTTGGGGCTAACGGAAAGTGTGTTGACAAAGTGGCGTAGAGACACAAACACACACACGAGCAGAGCCTTAAGCATGGACACAATTAAGCACAGACACAGGTGCTCAATAATACTACACGCACCCATTAGCGGACATTTATGGTCTCGTGAGTTACGATCACCATTCATTCCACCTCCACTTCCAACTGCCAGAGTTTTGCCTCACCCAAAGCCCCATCAAGTGGAACACTAACAGCCAATATATGCGGGGCACGCATTGAGATACGCCACGGTATTATGAGGCCTTGGTGTTTATCTTTTTGGCAATCTTAAAGCTCCAGTGCAGTCAGTAGAGTCTCTTATGTAGTCGCTTAAAATTTTGAACGAATCGGATGAAAGAGGCAGATTCTAGATGGTGTCGTGTGAGTTGTCTTGCTTGGAGTGTCGTGCGCCGCGCAAACTTTTCTGCCTGTCCCAACTCTGTCTGAGTGTTCCTGAGAAGTCCCAACTTTCGAAGGGTGTTGACCTCAAATGAGACCTCCCAACTGAGCAAGCTGAGTGTGCCTGACCATGGTAAGAGCTGGTAGAGGGCTGAGAAGCAAGCAACACTGCGATTATTGACAGCGGCTAGCCTACTTGAAACACACCTTCAATACTGCCCTCTCGTCCCACTTCATCAAGTATTCCACAGTTTCCTCGAGTATGTAGTACGAGTACTGGTAATGCTGGTAGCTGTGACTATACGAATCAGCTGTGGAGCCCAGTCAGCAACCTGAACACCCCTGTGAATTACTGCAAGTACACACAGATACTGAACTGTCTAGTTCTTCAAGAATCAATTAGTGCAGCCTAATCTGTCCCATGAGTACTTCTACTCTCATTCTGCACAACATCGTCTGATAGCTATACACTGCCTTAGTCAGACATCAAAACTACTGTCCAGAGACACGGCGGGTGTTCATTCGATGCCCTACTGTAGGATAAACTGACAAGCACAGCACATACAGAACAGCACTCGCTCTCTCCATAAGAATCCAAATATATATTAGTCTATTTTTCCACCTATTTCGAAACACCTCGCTTGATGTTTCGCTCCTGCTGCTTCTGGTTCTTCTTGACCAGCTTCTTTCGAGAAGCTCGGTCCAGAGCTCGAGGATCGAGCATGACGTCCTCCTGGTTCTTCTTGGAGCCCTTACCGTCATCCACCTCCACACACCACTGCTGGTCCAACTCCTTGTTCTTTCCGTTGAAACCCCACTTGGGCACCCACTTGCCGGTGGCCTCGTCGTACACGAGCTTGCCGTCCCGAGCCTTGGACTTGATGCCCTTCTTGAGAGCAAACTCCTGCCACTTGGTAAGAGCCTTGGGCTTGGGAATGGGCTTCTCTCGGGGAAGACGTGTGGATGGCTGTGGCAACATGATCAGAGACATGGTGGAGTTCTGGTTTCCACTGGACGAATTAGAGTCGGTGGTGTTCTTGATAGGTTGTGACAGAAGCTGGTTGATGAGCAGCTGGGCGTTGTCTCGAGTCACGGCCTGGAGAGCCTCTTCTCGAGCCTGACCGTCGGCGTTCAGGTCGTTTAGATCCACCTCCACGGGGTTTGTGTCGAATACTGCGAGGTTACCGAGATCATAGGTCACGGGAATGGGCTTTTCCACGGTTACAGTCTTGATTTCGCTCATGGCTGATGTGTAGTGTCTTGTGCGTAATAGTCGAGATTTTCCTGCAGATGGAGAAAAATATTTTGATAAGGTTGAGGTGCGTTTTGGCTTTGCTAAGCAGGCAGGCGTACTGTAGTGGCGAATAAGGCGAGTGGTGAGGTAAAGTCCACAGAGGCGCTGGTGGGTTGGGAGGTTGTGTGTATTACAGATAATGGAAATCAAAGAGCGGCGGAAATATTTTACTCACCATGAATTCTTTACGATATTGGTATCAAAATAATCGCCATGTTTCCACGAACATCCAGGTGTTTTCAGAATGTGTCTAGTATGGGTTTTGCGACAGATTCGATTAACATCATTTTTAACGTTACACGAGTGCCAGTATTGGGAAGGTATTGCTGGCATTTTACTGGAGTGTGAATACGAGCAGATGTACTTTTCGAGCTGTCATTATATATGCCTGTGTCTTCCTATACAGCACCAGGCACTATGGTGTCATCTTCCTTGGTCTTAGTTGGGTAGAACACGCACCGTCGTGCGGCTCGGAAATGTAGTCCACCTTGGCAATGACTGTTCTACTTGTACCTCAAATGTGGTAATAAGGTCGTGGAACCTGTCCCGTCTGAAATATCGGTTCCTTCTGACCATTTTGGCATCACTTATTCCATGGCTGTATAACACGACATGTCGCTGTCTTACCTTGTGGCCAGACTCTGGTGGACTGATAAGCACATACCTTTCAAGGGTCCACGGAAATAGCCGTAGGGCAGCTTGTCAGCCTACTTGTACAAACTGATGAGCTGCCCTTGTGCCTGTAAAATTAATCCTACAGAACACTCTCTGGTATCTCCAGGGTACAGGTACATTGTATGTTATGGTGGAGTGCAGAGTGCATGTATTGATCTGCGCGGTTCACGTGAATGTCGGCGATAGGGCCGCCATATGATTGCCGTGTTTCATAACATGGGTATTGCTGATCAGTGTCGCTTACTAAGCTATCTTGCCTGGAGATAAGAGACCTCCCCTGTCCCCCAGACTTGCTCTTTCTTATCGAAGACATTACTGTAAATGAGCCCGGTGATCACAATAGACCGAGGTTTAACACAGAGAACGTGTGTGAACCTAACCCTGAGGCAAAAACGAGACATGGAAAAACAGCGTGAAACGGGGGATAGGTGACTGTTTAAGAGTTAATACAGAATTCACGTGTATCATTGGGTGATTAAAGCAGCTCTGTGCTAATTTTCCGCGTTTTCCGACAGTTTACACGTGACTAGTCAAGTCTTAAACAATTCTCTGTACAACTCTGAATCGTACATACAATTTGTCATTATGCAGACATGGTCCCATTAGGGTTGGCCGAGACCCTCCCTCACATCATATCATCATCTTCACCACCACCACACGAAAACCAGTACCTCAAAAATGACCGACTGCACTATCAAGGGAGTTGGCGCGTCCGACGCCGTCTACGACGGTTCTAACTTCAAGATCGCCATTGTGCACGCACGATGGAACGAGCAGGTGATCAAGGCTCTTCTTGACGGAACCATCGCTTCTCTGGTTGGTTTCAAGGTCAAGCGAGAGAACATCTTCATTGAGTCTGTTCCCGGCTCCTACGAGCTGCCCTACATTACTCACCTGATGGCCGACTCGCACAAGTACGACGCCGTCATCTCCATTGGTGTGCTCATCAAGGGCTCCACCATGCACTTTGAGTACATTGCCGACGCCGTTTCTCAGGGTCTCATGCAGTCCCAGATTGCCACCAAGTGCCCCGTCATTTTCGGTGTGCTCACCTGTCTGACCGAGGAGCAGGCTATGCAGCGAGCTGGTCTCACCCCCGACGGACACAACCACGGAGAGGACTGGGGAGCCGCTGCCGTCGAGATGGCCGCCAAGCGACACCTTTACAGACAGTAGATTGAGCGGAATGAGAGACAAGAGCAGCCGCGTGACCGAGCTCGACTGTCAAGACTGATGTATCCATAATGATGTATGTGTATTTTTATCGTTGACTGAGTGTAGGACGGGGAGAGTGGTTTGGAGGGGAAGATGAGGAATGCAACGGAATTATTCGTTACTGGAACGCGTCTGAGTGACACAGGTGACCTTTGTGGACCTGCTCTTAGCCATGATGTCGTCCTTTGGGCAACACGGACTCCTATCTATAGGTGTACACACTGCACTTCTGTGAGTCACAACAAAGGAATTGCAATGATCTCAGCATCTACACTGTCCGTTGTACACTTTCATTCACGCCAGTCGCCCATTCACACCTGTGTCTGAACCCATCTGTCTCCGAAATATGTTTCAGAGATTGTGTACAGTATGCATTCTCATTTCAGCATGAATAACGACCCCACTAATCTGTTTCGTGACGTCATGATGGAACTCTACTACTACACCACGCTAAACGAAAATTACCACTACTGTGCAAAAACGGTACACGGCGACGAGCGTGGGTGCGAGGGTGACGACTAAACGGACATTGCATAATTCATCCACCCGCCTATGAGGAACTTTTACGCCGTCAGAGAGGGATTCAACCCTGGGATCTACGACGATCTGGAGGAAGCTCGCGCTCAAATTGAAGGGTACCCAAATGCTGAATGGAAGGGATTCAACGTCTATGGACACGCCGAAGAGTACTTGGGTGGCTCACAGGTGAAAAGCGAGGCCCAGGTGAAACGTGAATCGGATCAGTTCTCAGCATCTACAAACAGCACCAGTTCTCGACACACTAATGCACGACAAGGCTCCACAAACAAGATCCACTATGTCATCAAAGACATGATTTTCGATGACCTGTCAGTGGCCCGAAACTACGCCACGGGATCCTTCATTCAGGAGTGTTGCTCAATGCAGGACGCCATCAATCAGGTGGGACGGAACGGATACCGCAACTACATTAAGGGGTTCGTACAGGATCTCAGCTACATCAACGACCAAGGAGACCGCATTTACTTGGTCTACACTGACGGTGCATGCCCCAAGAATGGCCAACCGGATGCTGCAGCGGGTTATGGTGTGTTTTTCGGGAACAACAACCCCCTGAACGTTTCAGCCCGGCTGAGAGGGGTCCCTCAAACCAACCAGAGAGCCGAACTGGCAGGAATCAAAAGGGCCCTGGAGATCCTTAGTACTCGGGAAGATGGCCGCATGTACCAGATTTGCACGGATTCTGAATACGCCATCAATAGTCTGAATAAATGGGCCGTGACTTGGCAGCGCAACGGATGGCTCAATACCAAAGGCATGCCCGTGAGCAATAGAGATCTGATAGAGGACATTGTCAATCTCAACGCTTCTTGCCTCAACGTCATTGGACTAAGAAAGGTGCTGGCCCACAGTGACTGTGATGGCAACAACCAGGCCGATAAACTAGCACGTGACGGGGTGCACCGCGCGGAATATTGATTTTCGTGTGACCAACAAGTTGCGGCTTTCTTTCAATCAAGTACATCAGCACAGCATCATAGCACCCTGCCAGTACAAGACTCTGTATGGTTCACTTTAGCCATCACACATGGTTTTCCCTTTTGCTCTCCTAACTTATGCCTCTACTAGAAGCACACATCATACACTTCAGCCATCTATAGGTAAGTACAGTACAGTATCTATATTCTTCGCTTGTTATGAGACAGCTATGTCTAGGAGCACTAACTGGCAGCTCTTGCAGTTTCCAATCTTCGTTCCTGCTCGGAGAATGTTGTCACACAGTGCCACTCAGTCTACTTAGATCTGTGCTAAGTAAGGTGTCAACTAGAGCCCCAGTAAATAGTGAGTTCCATTCGGGCTCAAAATAAGCACTCAAAGCCAAACACCACACACACCACTATACACACGACCTTCCATCAACCAATCCGTCATAATTCCATCCGCAAGAGGGCACTACAAGGGCCATATTTGATTAAGCAGGCCTCAAATACGACAACGCAACACCGCCTCTGATGGCATTCGATCTACAACCTGTTCTATGTCCGGCTCCATCCCCCACGCAGAAACACAGATACCTACTTTCAATGATACTATGACGAGACACATGTCACACCGAGATCAGAAAGAGATACCCTCCCAGTGATGCTACCGAGTGATATACCAGTGACTCATGGCTATTTACCTTGTGATATACAACTCATGGACTTTGACAGTTGACCCGTTTTAGTAAACACTGAGGATGAGTGGGGAGGTTCCGCGATACCCTCGACAACTTTGGATGCGACTGGGGGTATCCCTCAAGATACCGCCCTTCATCTTCTCCTTGGTTCTACAGCTTTGACGATGATTACCGGGCTATTTGAGGCCATAACGCCACTAAGTTGTGAGCAGTTCGGGATATGGCCGCAACTAACAAATACTGTGGTTGAAGCTGTTTGAGAGGCTGCAAACGTCACGTGTGCGCGAAATGTCGATTCTGGTTAGGATTCTGAGTGTGCAGTTGGTTTCAGAACTGTTCCAATGTCACTTTGTGACAGCTCATCGTTGTTCCCTTCGTCTGATTACCACAACACGACTTGAGCATCAGGCAATGAAAGAAGAGTGCCTGTGAAGCGAATAAACTCATGGAAACTAGCATGGAACGCATTCAACAGCCCATGCACATGTAACAGTGAGTCTGTTTCGGCTTTTGAGATTTTATTGATCAAGTTACCAAAGTTTACTGATGAGGGCGGTACTAAATCTTCATATGTGCGAAACTCGGCGAATCAATTCCAAATAACAGTAGAAAGCCGTTGGTTCTAGTTGGGTAACTGTGATATCACCCATAGTGTCAGATTAGGAGTGTTATCGATTTTATTGGTGAAGTTCGACAACTGTGCACAATGGACCGGATCGGTAAAGACGTTGAACACAGTCAATAAAATCCATTTCCATCAAGAGAGCTATCCATCAGATTCACATGCTCAACAGCTTTCTAACAGCTACACTGGACAGCGGACCCCCTCTCAAACATTGTTGCTGCTGCAGAATCACCATCTGGGAGTCACGATCAACACCAGTGCAGGCTGAAAAAAATCCAAACCACGGCTCAAAGGCTCTGGTTATCTTGTGGCAGACTACAAGCTTCTACCCGATTTGCTTCTCCTGTCGTAGCGATTTGATTGGCGCTCTTCTAGCAGTTTCAGAACTTCACTTGAGCGAGGTAAAGATCAAACATCAGGAAAGTTCAAGAACAGCTGTGAACTACATCTGTGGTGGTTTTGGCAGCTGTGGGAGAGCTTTGAACATGTCGGGCTTGTTTGATGAACAGTGGAGTCCCATAATGTGCCCAAGCAGTCCTTACTTGGTGTAGGACAAGCCAAATAATAAAGTCGTTCCTGAGCACTGAAAAAAATCCAAAACCAAGATACCAAGGCATTGTTCTGTCTGTACAGTGTCGGCGCACATTTCAGAGACACATCATCGTCTGTTAAGTCAATATTCGCTCTGTATCATCTGCGACATGTAGTTTCGATGGATATAACGCAGTAAGGAGATCAACGGGTCACTAATAGAGATAGAAACTTCGAACTGCTCAGATTCATTACGTGTCCCATTGCACATCTATCGGTCTAGCAGCGAGGTCGTTATCGCTACTTATAGTCTTCGTTCTGCCGAAAAGGTGTCAATGGATATGATCGTTTTTGCATAACAAAGCTCTAACTAGATGCTCAACTATTGTTGCTCAGATACTTGGCCACATATCGTGCATAATTCATGCACTGGGAACACAGCCCCACTCTGTTTGAACACAGCACCACTCTGTGTAGCGCCTTCCATCAACCAATCCAACACAATGCCATCGAAACAAGGGCACTCCAAGGGTCATATTTGATTCGGTAGGTTTCAAAGGTGATCAAGTGATACCGCCTATCATCCAATTCGATCTACGAGTTGTTCTCTGCTCGGGTGCACCAATCACTACACTCGGACACAAACATCCACGTTCCTGGATACCACAACAAGACGCCTGTCTTACGAATGTGATCACGAGATACCCACGATAACATAGCGGTACACCATACCCTCACCATGTCAAGTCGTTTCTTGATCGCTGACACCCAAACTCTTGCTGATACCCATTATCTAGCAACTTGTCCTTCAAGTCAGATAACGGAGACCGTGGTGCGATTTTTGGCGGATAACTACAGATCAGACAGCCTTTGTGTTACAAAACCCTCTGTTTTCCAGCCGATGCTGTTTCTTGACGTTACACCACACGAATCAGCTCAACAGAGCCGCCAAAATTCAGCGTCTAGTTCATTTAGTTCCGTTACTGGTGTGCCGAAAAAGATCGCTATCCCATGGGGACTGATATGAGAACAATCTGACAGTCCGTGACTTCCCAAAAGTACACTTTCCCAGACAGCCAAGATTTGATTGGTCAGCTTACCGCGATTTCTGGATGACTTTGATGAAGAATCTCTCTAAGCGTGAAACGAGCCGAATAAAATCCAAATTGCAGCCGAAAGCATATCGTCCTGCCGGGACAGCGACTTTAACGCGTATCCAGCGCGCTGAGAGTGTTCGCGATTTTATTGGTGCCGTATTAATGAATTTCGAAATGGAGAAGATCATCAGTCTCACAAAACCCAGCCAATAAAATCCAATCATCGAAAGTAACCTACCCGATAGTTTACTCCGCTCAATATATAACCATCGATCACTTATTTCAGTAGATCTCAGTAATATTCGTCTCCCTACTCCCTAATTACCGCCTTTGCGTTACGAAAAACCGCCAAGCTGGCTGAAAAAAATCCAAACCGCGCTTAGCCCGCTCATCCTGTCTTATCGCTCATCCTGTCAGCATATCTGATCTTTTTTCATTGTGACAGCGATTTTATTGAAGCTCTCCAACCAAATATAGGCTTAGCGTGGGGTACGTACAAATGATTAGGTAGACGGAGTACTCTAGAGCTGTCGTAACCACAGCTAAAGTAGAGGTGACTGCTTCAGAGCGCTCTAAGGTCCTGTTAACGTTGCATGGACACTATACAATCATGTACCGTGTTCACACCTCGACTCTTGAGTTAACTTGATTTCTTGCTCTAGACATCCCCTAGACTCTCCAAAAAGTCTACCAGAAGTACAAATAGCTTCACTATTCAATGGTCTACACTCAAGGTGTTTAGTGCTCTATTGTCTTGGTGATTGTTCAGTTATTGGTTTCGTACAACTGCATCGCCTGAAATGTCGGGAAGTGTGCCAAAATCTGCTATCATAGCAGGTTTGACACTCAAGAAAGACCTCAGAGAAGACCAAATCTGGCACACAACTAAGGGAGAACAAAAGCAACCTTTTGAGACATTACTTGTTTTATTATCGTGTGAACTGAAGGACTTTTTAAAATTTTGACCCGTATATTTCGAGTACCCAATAGATAGCCACAAAAACGGGTCTCATTATGCGAATACGAGTCGGATTCGAACAAAATTTGAACCGCCCACACTTTCGGTCCAGATGAGACAGCAGAGACTACTGGTCACGTGTTCCAAATGTTCCCTGTAGGCTGAAGTGTGAATATC